>SDVV010008452.1:0-17203 GCA_016164225.1 Gammarus roeselii | reverse complement strand
ATGCCATAGCAATATCACAAACCACTAACATTATGGCTTGCATGTTCAAGTATATATACTGGAACGATCATTGTTCCTTTAAATTCCAAGTTTACCGTTGTTTAGCTCGTTTACTCTGGAGGACAGTTTGATCAATGGCCGTCTTAATGAGTACAAACCTGTTGTATGGAATTCCAAAATATGAATTTATTTTTCAGTTCTGAAAATTGCTTTATGTGTTTTTAACTGCACATGGTGAACAGAGTGGTAATCATTATTTCTTCAAAAACATGTGAAACATATATTAAAACTTTTTTACTCTTCATGATGATTGGTTTGATATAAAATATATTCGTCCTGTTCCCCTTTTTATCAAATAATGTTGATATACAACTGTTAATTGAACGCGCCTGTGAAAACTTCTTCGGCATTCAAATATTTATTTTGAAGTTTCTTCGTACATCAATGAATTTTATAAAACCATTTCTTACTGATGTCTCTCAAGTCGACTGCATTATTAATGTTATAGATGCCAAGCCGCGAAGGATCATTCATGTCACTAAGTAACTGATTATGTTTTGATTAGTTGTCGGCAAAATGTGCTACATGAGCCACGTAAATTTCTTTCCGAGGAGCGACATCGATCATCTATCACCAAGTCATGATCGACGAGAGTATTTAATAAGTTTAATTGCATAGGTGATATATTACAGTAGGCAATGCCGTATCCTCTAGAGGCAAAATGGTGGCAATAAATTACTCGGAAATATGTGGGGCGATAAATTGCCACGGACCAAACAGTCACGGCGCAATTAGATTCTCTAATGAAATAGCATTACAATCCTTCAGAAAGGCACGCGCATGTATGTCTTGGAATTTGGTATTGTTACGATGACTGTCATTCATTTTATCTTCCGATATTGCATTATAACACAGTGGATCTTGCACCCAAGTAGGAGGCGCCATCTATGCACCGAAGTTTGCAAGACCAAAAAAATTTCACCCGAAAGTGTTTTAGGGTAAATGCTGTTCCACCCGAACTGTTTCCAACTCAAAAAACATTACGGAGGATCACTAATAGAACGGCAAACTATTACAACCGAGAGCTAATAACCAGGAACGTCGATTGAGGAAAGGCGTTTAGGGCTGAAGCGTTTTGCACCAAGAGTAAATTGAACCGATCGTCTACTGTTAGCCAACCGAACGTAGTAGACTCAAGACTAAAGACACCGTTTGCAAGAGGACGAGTTGAACAACAAAATATTATTCTCTCAACGTAGTGAGTAACAATGGCGATCGCTAAGCCTGCAATTAAAGATTCACCGAGAAGGACTACGCGTGTCAAGAGAAACATTTATCATGAAAACTTCTAAGCATAATGAATTCGGGTAGAAGTGATTTCATTAAAATCTATGCCAAAAACGTATATTTAAACTTTGATGAAAAAATAATCCCAAGGCGATGCGAAATTTTTTGGGTGAACAACATGTTGAAGTAGAACTCTTTTCCTCTCGAACAATGTTTTGGGTTTGTCTCTTCCTTGTCTGGTTAGTTAACGCTTAGCGATATGGTCCTATCAACTTTCGGGCGTTGCTAATCGACTAGAAAAATTAGGTGGAAATTTTTTTGTCGATAATTTTCGATCGTAGCGTTTTAGGTTTAAAAAATCGAGCGTAAAGACCGGTCCACAAGCGAGACTGGCATTAGAAATACTTGTAAAACAGCAATGAATGAATACCATAAGAGATGTAAGGGACTGAACTGTATTGCATCAAATCACGACGTTCATTATCTGTTAAAACTCTCTAAACACCTCTTCTCCCTGCTGATATAATTATAAGTGACATCATTCAAATGTATCTAAAATAACACTGATGTGTAATGGAACAGCATTTAGTATGTCTTTTGACTAACGATTAACAACTGTTATCTCCACGGTACTTCACACGCAAAAAACGTTGGGGGATTCATTTTTTGTAGTCCTCCACTTGGAAAATAATTTTTATCCCATGTTTCCGGGAATTTTTTTTTCCAAACCCCCCAGTTACGTCCGAACATTTGTAAAGTCACGGCACAAGACCTAATTTCCTCCTCCCCCCCTCCCCTTCATGTTAGCAGATGCAGAGGAATATTGAACAGGACCAGGCGTAAGAAATAATACTGATTACACGTGAGATTTAACGCTTTGATTTGAATGCTCATAAGAAGCTACTGCAGGCACGAGCATAATGGGAAAGGTGACGTCATATCTCGTCTAACGAATATCAGCTATCCATTTGGAAACGAAGGATATCAAAATCTGGAACAGAATTTGGTCCCACTGTTGGCCACTACAACTCAATTATCATATTCCCCAGTGCTGGTTTACGTAAATCTAAATCAACAATAAAAAATAGTTTCATGCTTGTTTTCTGTCCTTGCCTACTATTTGAAATCATTTTCTCCTGCCTCGAGGTCTCGAGGTAAATTACCTATTCGTTGTGAGTAAGGTGAATGCAATATATAACAAAACAAGTTGGTTTTGCTTTTGTCTTCATCAAGAAGCAACCAAACAACGCCGTTGGCTGTAATTGTGAGGCCGTTATTATGAGGTCATTTGGAAACTCACTGTACAGTATATGTGCCTGATGCTCCGTTTTTATGATACAACAAATGATGTAGTGAATAGCACAGTGTGACTCGGGCCGGTAATTCTTGCCCATCCAATTACTGATGAAACGTGATGGACAGACGGATTTTCGAAGAGCTAGACGACTCTTCTCTTAAATATAAGCCTGAATGCCTTCGAATCACTATAAGTATACAAAATAGTTCTTGTGCTTGATGGTTAAATCTACGGTGACACAAAAAAATTTCTGCGAGACGTTTTTGTTAAATAAGATCGATTTTTTTCTGCACTTTCTGGTAAATCAATGAATGGTTCTGACGCGCACTACATCGTATTCACGTTATTGGAAAGTTTGAACCCAATTAACTGGGGCGAGAATTTTGCATCGTGACACAATTTAGTCTATATACTGGACGAGCGATTTTAAAATAAAAAGGTTTACTTTATTTACTGTTTAACAACTACACCAAATCAATCACTGGACGTTAACAACAAGCTTAATATCGCGTCATTTTTTCAGTTATAATCTATTGCGGGTATTCGTATGGAAGCCAATAAATGTATTGGATACACAAATGACCCCAGGTCCTGTAGTTACCCATTCGTAGCATATTCTGCAGAATCCGCATACATTTTTTATAAGGCTACGTACTATGACAAGCTGAAGTCACACATGCATTAATAAAATAGAGTTCAATAATTTTTACTCCTATACATTTAATTGAATAGTTCGAGCTATCCAATATCTTTCAATTCATCCCGCCCAACGACATCCAAGATCTGTCCGGGATTGACGAGGTAACGCTAGTTTGCATACTCTCTCTTCCACCGGGACCAAGAAATGTTGAACTATGAAAAAATATTCACAGTCAACAGATTCCTACGCGTTCAAATAGAATTGGCCTTTATGAAAAAGTTTCCGTGCTCAGAATTTGAACCTAGGGGAAATTGACCACAATCAGTTGAAGATCTTTTCCATAAGTTGATGACGCCGTTGTGGGTATACAAACTAATGCAAATGCAACGCAAAACAACTCTGCAAAAAATGGAATGACAAATAATGTGTTCTATCCTATGAAACAAATTTCGTCAGTAATCTCCTTTAGATTCCGTCTTAAGGTTATCCAAACAATGGTACCGTTTAGTGTCCCCCTTTTTGCACGAATAGTTCATCGGTCAAAAAATGCTAAGTCGCTATCCGATAAGATTATATATGGCACATTCAAGATCCGTAGTTTAGATGAAGCACTGTCTAAATGAATATTGATATTGACCAACATTTGAGTAAAACATTTGAGTAAAAAAACTTTTACAGGGACAGCAAAACACTCTTAAATACGAATTCTTGTATCCGTGAGACCAACAATACGTCCATTTCCTCGGGAGTTCGCTACATCAAACATTAGCAACGAATGAAACGTTGCTGCATTTTATTATCTTCATACAGTGAGGAAAGTTTTATCTAGTAAAACATCTACGGGGAATTCATTGCACGAATATTTTTACCCTCATTCTCCACTTGGCAGCATATTGGCAACGCGATGACTATTCATTACAGTGTCAGTTTATTTTTGAAGAGCCCTGAAGCTTCAGGGGCCCATCGCTGCGACTTCCTGACACAGCAATAATGATTAATATTGTTAACATGATTTTTTTCTGATTTCGACCCGGCCCTAAAAATTGACTCTAATGTTGTTACTGAAGGGAGTATGACAGAAGAAGTTATGTGACAGACAAACACACACACACACACACACCAACACACACACACCCTGACACACACATACCAACACACACGCGCACACACACAGTCTGTGACTAATACAGTTGGCTAGATTGCCTAGATGACTCAGAATGTGGCAGTGCTTGAATTTAGAGGACCAATCACGTTTTGTTGAGCATTGATCTGTGTGCATGGGCGTGGTCTTTTTTTATAAATGCAATTGCAAGCTCTTCAATATTTGCTCTTGTTTTAGTGGGTCCAGTTTTTATACAGATTCACGATTTTAAACATCGCACCATGAACCATTTTTGATGAATTGGTTTATAAGTCCAACGGTCGTTCACAATAATCAAGTATTAATCAATTAACGGAAAGCACCTATCATAAGTGTCTATTTCATAAAGGCTACAGACGCATACGTTATAAGAGATCCTTGTAAACTATAAAATGCAATCCGCCTACCACACTACATCTTTGAGCAGCCGGTCCCGTATTTGGTGTACCAACAATTGTGTTCTAAGCCGACATGTTTTCTCTCAGAGCCATTTATCTGATAATGAAATTACTTACTCTGACAGTATTCAAGGGTTTTTGATTCTGTCGCTCATGAGCACGTAATCTAAGCTATTTGTTGCTCTTCCCGACGATTTGTCTCCGAATAGTTTGGTTGGGGTCGCATATTCTTCTCGTTGCTTTTTTCAGCGAGAACAAAATGGTATTACTCCAAACCAGAAAAGGTTCACTCGCCAACCAGACCAGAAAAGGTTCGTTGAGCCCCCGCTTGTTCTCTGTGGTATGTGCTCGTTAACCGAATCACTCGATGCCAAAAGACTCGAGTACAGAATTAAGCTCCCAATGTACGCTTATTCTCGAAATTTGCTTGTGACCTTTTGCCCACTAAAATTCATTTTTTTCACTTTATATGAGATTGATGGGTCGTTCTCCTTCTCGACCCTGCCTCCCATCACTCGTCCTTCCGGTTCGATCGGATGGTAATAAAAACAGCCGTCCTGACATGGTGGAATTACACACAGCACATTCCGGATGGAGCATGTAATTACGATAAAGAACTGCTTGAAAGACCTCGTCACTGATGAAACATTTAAGAATCGTATTTGAGGGCAGCGAAAATGTCTATAATTAATACCTGTACCCATGGAAGAGTTCATAAGAAAGTCAATTGGCTCAACTATTCAATCCAAGAAACATTTACAAATTATTAAAATAAGGCTAAATGCTTTGGTAAAACGAGGTGACATTGCTCAACCTCAAATCACCTTTTCCAAGTTTAGTCAAATAATATATAGTTAATATTTCGATCTTGTAGTTACAATTCGAAGAATATTTTATAGTCTGAGCATTTAATCTTTTATTGCAAGGGCTTCGCTATTGCATCGAATTTGTGACACTGTCAATAATATTTTAGGAACTTGAGTATTTTACCGATTCCAAATCGGTCCTTAAAATTTTTCCGTACCTTTCTGGCGAACATTTGTGGCTTCAATTCCATTTTCTCGGCCCATATTAACATATTAAATGCAAAATTCAGCAGCGAACCCGTAACTTACCCCACCAACCACAGAATCATATAAATGCAAGCCCTTGTTTCATAAATAGATGCAGACATTCTTGAGCAACCGACGAACTTGTGGCTTGGCAAACACCAACTGCCATGCCCCACCATCAAAATTATGGAAACTCATCAGGAACTTCAACAACAAAAACACAAATTCACATATAAACACATGAGGCGATCCTAACCGCCAACACCCACACCATACCATCAGACCATATACAAGCAGATAAATTCAACAAACACAACGCAAACACTTGCCACCTACCACACCATCCAGACAATAGGAGGATACTAAAACAGTTACGAAAATTGCAGATTGATCCAATCACTGACCTCCATTTACACCAGTCATGACCATAGCCGCTATCAGACAGACTG
Organism: Gammarus roeselii; assembly: GCA_016164225.1. Classification (NCBI taxonomy): domain Eukaryota; kingdom Metazoa; phylum Arthropoda; class Malacostraca; order Amphipoda; family Gammaridae; genus Gammarus; species Gammarus roeselii. The sequence goes on along the minus strand of SDVV010008452.1, from coordinate 10,939 downwards.
AAATATTTATCAGCAACTGCACAATACCTTACCCATCACCTGGAAACAAGCATAACCATAACCGTCCTATAACCCCACAAATCACCCACAGATCCAGCCTCATACAGACTTATTTCTTTCATCCGGAGTCCCTCGAAAAAGACCCCTATCCAACTCTCCTCCGCTCAACACGGTCTCAGGTCATAACACCACAAACACGCTCCTCACCAGCCCCATCCAGATCTTCCAGGATGGCCTGAACGAGAAGAAGCTAGCCCAATGCATCCTGATATACGTCATTGATATTGATAAAGCACGTCCTCAACAACAAATTAATCAACACACACATCCATCCAAACTACATGAAGTGAGTTGCTAATTTCCTCTCTGGCAGACATGCATATACGGTCTACAATAGCATACCATCTCGAACTCGTCACTTACCTAATGGTGGCTCACATGGCTCCGTTCTTTCCCCTTCCCTTTTCAATACCTTCGGGTACGACCTGCCCAGGACAAAAACAAAATCCATCACCTAAAAAAAGCATGTGCTCATGCGCGGATAACCTTACAATAATCACAGAGCACCACAAACACGAAATGGCAGTCAAGGAAACCTCCAGCAGTACCTGTAGTACTCTCCAGCAGTACCTGTAGTACTCTCCAGCAGTACCTGTAGTACTCTCCAGAAATCAGGCTGCTAGACAACGGAATGAATGTGTCCACACGCAAGTCCATGCCTCTCACTATTACCACCAATGACAGCGAATGCCGCATCCACCCTCATGTCACGTTGAGCAGCACTAGAACAATTATCCCTGATAGTTGTCCCCAATGTTTAATCTGTGATGATTGCCATTTTAAGCTTCACTTCGTCGAAACATATTCTTCTACCGACTTGGTCATAACGTTGTTGCCTCCGACTATTCCGTACACTCATTATCTTAATGTCATTTTTTTCATACATATTCCCACGGCACTCCATTTCAAGTTACATATTAATCATTGTAACATCATATATTGCATGAATAAATAATAATAGCTTACATACCCAAGATATTTTTTATTATAGATGTTACATGAACTATCAATGTTATCTTCACGTTTTGATTTGAAACAGCATGGTTCGCAAATCCAACCCAAGCCATCTCCACAAACTTTCCGTTTTCATTCAAAATCCTTCAAATACTCCAGCATTGATTTTATGAGTTCAAAGTCATTCTGCTCTTCCTCAAGAAATTGTTGCATGAGAACCAGATTATCTTTCGGTCTCAGGTAAAATTTATTTGCCCCCACCACAGCTTTATTACAGCCATGATGATACCATTTATGTTTTCCGTAACTTAGTTACGTACGCTTGTGACATAATGACATTAGTAACCCAAATCCTACTGCATTTTTCATCGATTTATGAATAATATCCCCCACTCTTTTGATTATTGTATTACCTATCTAGTGATCTTTTTTATTTACAACAGATTTCTTCATCCAACCCATTTTCTGAAGATGAGACGTCCGTCTCATTTAGTTCTAATCCAACCAAAAATTTCTAACACTGTAATCTAATAACGCCTAACTCAGCATTATAAAAGCATGGCATGAGAGATAACGTTCCACCCCATGTAAAACCCAGCAAGATATCCTTATTAAACCGATTCCCATTAACAACCTTATACCGATTAAATTAGAGTAATTTTATTTCAAATCATAAACCTTCAGTAAAAGGATACAGTTGTATGGTCGATCAAGACGTAATACCTATATACATTACAAACCTCGTAACAAATAAACTGAAATAATCCTACACTTATTTACAACATCAAATGAACATTTATCTTCTAAGGTAATCTGAAATATGACCAAGATCCTATATAAACACATAAACCATACCAATAATTAAAAAAGTGAATTCGTGAGTAATGAAGCAATATTACTACAGTAACCGTTCAATCCAACAACAAATTCCTAAATTTGATAAAATTACTACGTCTATAGTAAATTATACCGAGTTGTTCCAGTAAAATCAGGTAATCGTAACCACATCTAATTTCTATTTAACCCAAAAAACTGCAATAAATCCATATAAAATTATAATAAAGTTTGTACAACCACCTAAACTTCGTAAAGTAACTCTTCTCAAACGATAATGAACTATAAAAAATCCCAAATCAAGCAACACACCCACGCTATCCGCCAATCGATTAATAACACTTATTGCATCGCCTAATTTACCAAACATTTTCTGGACACACTCAATTCACCACAACACGACACTCAAAATCGGTGTCTGTTTTATCCAGGCAAGCACTTCTCTATCCCTCTGCCCCTCTCCACCGCTTCACCCGGCGACTGATGAGACCTAACAGGTTTCATATTATATACTACGTAATAGGCCAGATAGTGACCACAGCTGGCTTCATGCGTCTGGCAGAGTGAAACAGGGTCCATTTTGCATTCGTTTATGGTTTAGTCAATGTTGTCGTACATTGTTATGTATTGGAACATGCATAGAGGCAAGTCGTCAGCTAGCGACCCTCGCCGAGTATCGTCCGCACTGGAAAAAACTATTCTCGTGATAAGAAAACAAGGTAAGACCACTCAAACCTGCTGCTGCATACAAATTATACATGTACAGTAGTGAAAAAAAATCGTTTATGGTTACGCTATAACTGAAAAAATAAACTTGACTTTCCCACGTGAAATTTACCTATATGTAAACATTTATTATGCTATTTTATCTGGACAGACCTTCTTAGTGGATAATAACAATTAAATTTCAAAGTAGTTCAAATCTGGAGCAAAAATTGATCAACGAAGATTTCACTTAATCTTTTATTATCAACGAATTTTCTTTCGCTACTGTATATAACACAATACTTTCCCCAAATCCATCCACCAGGTAACCACCAATCAGCAGACAGCTATCAACTTCCGAGCGACTCAATTATCCCCTATCTCTAATTGAATAGAAATCTTAACTCATAAATAGAAATCTTAACTCATAATGGACCAGTTATGACCAGTTATGAATGAAACCAGTTATGAATGTATTATAATAACTTTCAAAACACAGAGCAAATAAAAATCCAACCCGCAGCCTACAGTAGCTGTCAGGTGACCGAGCGAATCTTGTATTCCCAATGTTATATGAACTAAAAATATATACATAATCACACAACATATATATATAATCAATACAACAAAACCAATAAAATCATTAATTAGATGAAAATGTTAACATAAGTGTACAGTCATTAACCAAAACAAAATTATTTCTATCATGGTATAAACATTGTGAACAATACAAATATAAATGTACAAACATAAAACATTTTCAAATCAACCGACCGCCAGTCAGCCGACTGCTATGCGCCCCGACCGCCGCCCTCGGACGCCCCCGTGCCCGCTCCGAGTGACTATCATGCCCTATCTCTAATCTTTCACTATTAGTTTGCGTTCTTGCAGACATAACAACTACTGATGTCTAACTGATCGTAATAAAGGTTATCGCAGTTATTAATTTCTGTATAAATAACAATAAAAATAACTAATGTCTTTAGGGATGTCGACAATATAGCAGGGCATTTCGATTTGGCAGACGACACTTTTTTTATATTCAGTATTATGACTTGGCATCATTATTTGCCGTTTATATTCTTACACAACATGTATAACTCGCAATGCAATAAAAACCTATCCCACAAACTCCTCTGGAAGCCAATTGCTCAGGAGAATCAAAATTAGGGATTGCGTATTGTAAATATTTTTATTACCGTGGGAAGGAAGTGAGACGTTTCATGGTATGTAGAATACAGTGCTGGTAATATCACTCGTACGGCTCCCAACGGATTTCCGTGTGCTTATGTGCTTATATGACACAAGTCATGGAAGGGAAGCACACGCTTTTTCCAAACATGAGTGTTAGGTCCTTAGTTGAATTGTAAAACGAATGAAATGAGACAGTATGGTTCAACATAACTATTTCAAACAATTGAAAAGTGTCTGTCTACCGTATGTTTATTTACTAAATATGTAACGCATGATCTAATTGATGAAGTCCATATCGAGAGTTGAACAATTTTCAGGTAATTATATTATCTTGTTCAATCACCCGGGCGGCAACAACATTGGACAGCAACAGTTGCCATGTCGTCTGTTTGATGATTTACGCAAGTTCTTGTTCAATTCATCGCGTGGTATACGTGGTAGCAAATGCTGATCAGCTGTAAAGTCGTCCGTTTGTTGCTTTTCGTCCTTATTACCGATCTGGTGAAGAATGGTAACCAGAAATTGACAAACTCGTCGAATCTTGTTGTAGTTCAGTTTGTCGAACAAGTTACCATAATTCTAGAATTTTCTTACCAAATTAAAATTTAAAACTCTTTTTTTACAAGTTATAGATTTTTTTATTATACTTGTACTATAAACCTCGGTTCATTTAGCATTTATTACTCTGACAGTTCATTTCAACCAGGTTCGAAATAAATAAACAATTTTCCATGGAAAAAATCTAATTAGCTCTTCATTTGACATGGTTTGCTGAAAGTTGATTATTAATTGCTCATATATGTTCAGTTTGGTTTCTTCGCAATAATTTTACAAATAAGTTAGACCCAAGACCTGAGGAAATCAGTAGACCGGTTGAAATGATTAGTAAGTGTACGTTCGAGTAGACAATTGATCGCTGTGTTCCAGCAATGATTCGCTGAAACAACACCGAATGAATAAATGAAATAAACATTAAAAAGATGATGGAATACTATAAACCTTTTCAGATTAAACGAAGAAATGATCATATCGAAAATTATCTATTACGTTAATGAAGAAATTAGATTAACATCCCTCGCACCACGTGTCATTAATCAATTTTACCATGTACAGGAAATATTTTTGACTGAAAATGAATGTAGTTTTATGCATTGATAACTATTGTCATTATTTGGGAATGTTTTGCTGTTAAACGTTGTTTGTTAATCTCTGTGACTTTCAAATGTGTGAAATTTTTCGACTTGTGCCGAATTGAGTTGGCGCATGTCGTGCCTGTCATGAAGATGTAGGCCATGCGAGAGGCAATACCCGGGATTCTTCACGAGCGCTGGTCCCAAGAGAATAAGGTAATGGAGAGTTTGGAAGTCGATGAGAATTCTCCCTGTGACAGGGTGTGATGATATATGCTACCGTACCCTTTGCATGTCGTAGAAGGCGACAAATGAAGTAGGGGCTTTGATGAGGCATTGGAATGCATCTGGAACGAAGTAAGGTTAGGCAGGAGAAGGTGCGGTGTTTCCATAGTGATCGGATAGCTAAAAGCGTTACGAAGTGTAAGGAATGGTCTTTTAGGTTGATGTGTGGGAATGTTTGGTTAGGTACAGAATGGTGGGCATTTTTCAGTGCTTACGGACCAGTTAGCAAGAGGAGTGAGGAAGAGAGGGAGCATTTTCGGACTATTCTGAGTATGTTTAGAGTTTTGGAGGACAACACAACGTGGGGGTGCTGGGGACCTAAATGCAGGAGTTAAGAAACGAATTGGAGATGAATGTCACGAGTTGTTGCAGGAGAGGTCAATACTGACCTCTGAAAACTTTCGAAAAAACAAAAAGAAGGTGGAACGTTTGGAGAAGAGAGCTAAGATGGAGTCGAGTCGACGGTGGAGTCGACGGTTAGGGAGTACAAGAAGATGCTTGCAAGAGGAGAAGAGGATAAAGAAGGAGGGTACTGGAAGAACGAAGTGGCAAAAGAAGTAAACTGTCGTTTGTGAAGGTAGAGTTATGATGTTCAGAAGAGGATGGCGGGGTACTTCAATGAGTTTTTAAATGATGAGGAGACCCGAGAGGCTGACATTGTTGATGTAGGTGGGGAGCAGTGCATGCGTTACTAGGGAAGAGGTGTAGTAAGCGGTGAAAGATACCTGTGTTATACGTCGAACGTCGTGCCGATTGAGGGGCGCAGTGCATGCGTTACTAGGGAAGAGGTGTAGTAAGCGGTGAAAGATACCTGTGTTAGACGTCGAACGTCGTGCTGATTGAGGGGCGCAGTGCTTGCATTATTCCGTTGCAGAAACTCTAGCGAGGTCTTCGTTTGTTGATTGTCGCCGGTATGCTGTACAGAATGGAGCTAATAAGAGGATTAAAGCCAGTCGGATGGTGCGATCAGCGTTTAGTGGGGCTATAAGAGTGGTAGAGAGAATCAATATGTTCATGGTCTTCGTAAGTCTAGGAGCAGCCTACGATGGTGTTGACAGGGAGGCGTTGTATAGGGTGTTACGTCTGAACGGAGTAGGTACGCAAAGTCACAATGTTAGGTAAGTGTATAAGTAGGGAGCAGGGTGAGTGCTTGATTACCAGGGAAAGTGGTACGGAGGGAAGATTACATCACGTCTATCTGTCTGTTCAATCTTTACAGTGATGGAGTGATCAGGGAAGTGAACGCGAGTGTATTGGGCCTAGGTTATGAGGCCTCAGTTGCTGTTTGCAGATGATACGGCACTATAGTTGCCGATTCGCAGCAGAAGTTGTGTAGGCTGGGTCACAGTTTGGTATCGTATCTGGCAAAGGGAAGCTTCGCGTTAATGTGAGTAATAGTAAAGTAATGAGATGTTCGATAAATGATGATGCGAGCAGAAGCATTGTCTGCGTAAGTGGATTGGTATCGGATAATGCTTAGTATTTAATATACTTACATGGGCTCCAATGTGACAAAGATTGGATGAGTGGAAACTGGGGCAAAATCGCACTGATGGGTATAGTTAGCTGTAGGGCGTTGGGTATGGAGAGCATAAGAGGCTTTTAGGAGGGGTAGTTTTCTCAACTGTGCTCGATGAGGCTAAAACGCGGGGGGTAATAGCAGATGATAAAAGAAAGTGAAATGTTTTTGAGCTGAAATATTTCAAAAAGGTTGCCAGAGTGACGTGGAGTGATTGATTAAATTATGACGTTGTACTCATTTGAACAAAGACAGCGAAGAAGTTGAAGGGCAGAGTAGATTCACGAGTTCCGAGGTGTTTCAGACATATAGTGAGGATGGATGATGTGAGATTGGTGAAGAGATTGATGAGAACGGAGATGGGTGGATGTTGACCTAGAAGAAAAATTGGAAGTTTGAGTGTTCAGATGTTGTGAGCAATATACAATGTAGAGAAACATCAGTGGGGAGACTGCCAGAGAGCGGCAGTGGCTTGGCTTCATGAGTATTGACGGGGCCCTGATGAGCTTTCTCGCACTTGGTCATCTCTTTCAGAAACACGAAGGACAAAGTTTGGCAGGGGATCAAAAAAAAGTATTCAACATGGGTAAACCATGGAAACTGGCGTGCCTTGCTGCTGGCACTCATACTCGACCTTACTCCTAACCCAAAATAAGTGTGGGTGGCTCTTGGCTGGCTGGACCTATTAGCACTAAAGAGCTTAGGTACGTGTGTGAGTGCACACGATGAGTGTGAGTTGAGTGTGGCCTCCGGTCACCCCATTTTGGGAGATTCTGCCTCGCGTAGGCAACTGTATCTGTTACTGTATATAAAATAGATGCAAACATTTAAATGTTGTGTTTATATCTGTGTTCGACTGTCATTTCATTGTGTCTGTCTATTCATTCCGCATGGGCAAATGATTAATAGCGAAATGTTGAAATATTCACACTATGTTGCCTCACAGTTTACATCAAAATGATTAAATGTCCAACTCATATGTCAATTCGCTTATGTGAATTTAGATCACTGTTTAATTCATGCGATTATTTGTCCTGTTTGCGCTTGGATTTGTGCCATCTCACTGGGAAAATGAGCACATTTATGATCAAGTGTGGGAAATTGTGATTTTTTTTTCATGCTGTCATAGAAGTCCATCAAATAAAGACAGGTGTCTATTAAAGACACGTATTAAGGACTACTCTCACCGATTGCTTCCGCATAAATATTATTTCAGATTGAGTAGCTTACCCGAAAATATTTAGATTATTTTCAGCAGACCTTTAACATGAATGTTTGAATATACGATTTTAATATCACATGGAAAGACATTTATCTTTAGACATGGAGACAATGTCTATTCAATTTTCATTCATTATTAAACTCTTGGAACGAGTAGTCTCACAGTTCTGCAGAATCAAGCTTAAATCATCAGGTCATGATCAAGCAATCATTGTCACAAAGATTTTTTTTTACTATCAGCTTCAAATGATCCGGTTTAGGTTCAAATGCAATGAGGTAAACACAACTGTTCTGCAAATTATCTTTTCGTTTCGATCGAGAAGACATCGATTTCGCTTTCACTCACAATAAAAGTAAACATACGTTTAATTACATCTACACGTATCAGAACATTCGTGAACTGTAACACCTGGTAGAACTCACAGAACCCAATTAATGAAAAATTAACCGAAAGAGTTCCAACGGAACCTAATTGGAGTCATCAATTTCTACGACATCTTCCTTTGAGACGACCATCGCTGAAAGTGTTCCGATCAGTGGTCGTCCCTTCTGCTATTGGCCAGATCCTAACTCACGGTATTTCTCAGACAAAACTCTGTGAATCGTAAAACCTACCGATAACATTTCACCAACTTCCCAGTTTAAACGATGCCATTTCTCGTCGTCTCCCAATCCTTTTCCCCTAATTCGAGCGTGTTCAGCAGTCCTGAAACAACGTTTCCTGGGTCCCAGTCGCGGCGTGTGTGCTTTCCCGAGGACTATAATTCTAAGTCAACACTCTCCACATCTCTGAGAAATGAAAATACTTACGTGACACATTTCATTTGGCACTAGAGCGATGTCTGGGGGCGGCAGCTGAGATAGGGCGTACTGCTTCGTCAGATCAGGAGCTGAGGGGCTTTGGGTGGTGGAAGGCGGGTACTCGAACGAAAGTCTTATTGACGGGATTATAGAGCAGACTGGCCACATAATCTACTGCCGTTTCGAGTGGAATTGAAAGAAGATAAATGCCCGGGCAAGGCATGCTGTCAACTGCCTTGTATACAGGATTGGAAACAAAACGGATTACCCTACAGGAAACACTGTGGGATCTCCCATAAAAATAATGGCTACCCAAAGAAGGCATCGTTGAGAGTCGAAGTAAACCAGAACGCTTTAATATGGTCCTATTGCATTTGCAAATGCGCTGAACCAAAGCTCAATGGAGACTTGGTCATAGTTTGCTCATTGCGAGTACATGGTCTTACATTTGATTTTTGATGCCATTCCATCTTTTCCAAAAAAAAAAACGTTAACTACCTAACATTTAAGCTATTAATACGGAAGGCAGTCTATATGAAAGAATTGTTCATAAGTCGGGGAGCTAATTTCTGAGTATTTTGATGGTAAGGAAACCGCGGCAGATTATTCATCTCAAAGACGAGTATAAGTATCACGAAAGAGCATGCAGTCTCTGATGTTATTATCGGCATTACTTTATTAATTTTGTTACTGCTACTAAATATACTATAGAGGGGACGCATATACCTATAGTCAAGGCGATAAAATGTTAGCTAATATTTTGATTTAGCATAAAATATGAGAGGGGGATGCTATCACAATAGTTACTGGTGAAATTTTAGAAGGCGATCGCCATGTTTGGTCATGTAGGGGATGACATCTGGAAAGAAATGTGGGAAGATTTCGCTTAAAGGTTGTTCGTTTAAAGGTTTCCATACGATGCGTTCTGTGTTGAGAATTCTGAGATGAAGTTTTATGGCGTAAGGGTCATGTGAGAGGGATTTGTTTGGAGGGAGGATGGGAATTCATGGTAGGATGGATAAGCTGTGAGAGGTGAAACAATTCAGTTATTCTGAAGAAGAGCTAGATTGCGAGGCAGGAATAGGGAGGACGTTCAGAATGAGATTAGCTGCTTCAAAGAGAAGGAAGCGGGCATTATCCAGATTACAAGTGAACCATAACAGAGGATGGGAATATACAGTACTATGAACACTAGGAATAAGATTTTCTCGAGTTTTATTTCCGATATAGCTGCATATAAAGATTACGGGTTTTAAGCATGCATCTTGATATATTTGTTTCCTCTTGACCTAGAGAAAATAGCCACATGTACATGCATACTTGAAAACATGCACTTATAATGCAGGGATATCAGAAACAAAACGCGGCTTCTATGGTACAGTACCTGGAAATTACATGAAGATATCGTGATACAGGCTGAAAAAAAGGCAGTGGTCTTCGGTAGCTCTGATCGGAGGATGTATGAATGCATTGCGAGAACGGGTGTACGACAGAACGGTGGATGCGTGGTTGCATTATGATAGCGGGTAAATGACTGGACGGAGGGTGCATGGTTGTATTGCGAGAGCGAGTATACGACATTATGGAGAAAGCATGGTTGCATTACGAGAGCGGGTATATGACTGAGCGGAGGATGCACGGTCGCATTGCAAGAGCAGGTATATGACTGAGCGGAGGATGCACGGTTGCACTGTGAGAGCGGGTATATGACTGTAGGGTGGATGCATGGTTGCATTGTGAGAGCGGGTATATGACTGGAAGCTGGATGCATTGTTGCGTTGTGAGAGCAGGTATATGACTGGATGGAGGATGCATGGTTGCGTTGTGAGAGCGGGTCTATGACTGGATGGAGGATGCATGGTTGCGTTGTGAGAGCGGGTATTTGACTGGATGGAGGATGCATGGTTGCGTTGTGGGAGCGGGTATATGACTGGATGGAGGATGCATGGTTGCATTGTGAGAGCGGGTATATGACTGGATGGAGGATGCATGGTTGCGTTGTGAGAGCGGGTATATGACTGGATGGAGGATGCATGGTTGCGTTGTGAGAGCGGGTATATGACTGGATGGAGGATGCATGGTTTCGTTGTGAGAGCGGGTATCTGACTGGATGGAGGATGCATGGTTGCGTTGTGAGTGCGGGTATATGACTGGATGGAGGATGCATGGTTGCGTTGTGAGAGCGGGTATATGACTGGATGGAGGATGCATGGTTGCGTTGTGAGAGCGGGTATAT
>SDVV010008451.1:0-17203 GCA_016164225.1 Gammarus roeselii | reverse complement strand
CATTCGCTCGAACCAGAAACCTCGAATGAAATATATATGGCAAGGGATAACTGTTACTGTTAACTGACGCGTAGAGATTCAATCTCGCTGTTGGGCGTGGGTCACGAATGGTGTGCGGCTCTACCGCTACGCTTGATTGAGGTTTACCGCTACGCTTGCGATCCCAGTGGTATCATTCCAATTGAATGCTACTTTATGCGCGTGAATGACGAAAGCACATCCACGTCTCCAGGTTTTATTCTCTTAATGTTCCTAATGTGTAAATATTCCTATTATATAAATGTTCCTAAGATGTAAATGTTCCCTTGTAACCATGCTACTATGTAACCATGTAATAAATATATATATAAACTTGAACGTGCATGTTTTACTGTCCATAGTCATACAGAATTATAGTACGTGAATGTAAACCTCTGCAACCACTCCTAATATGATGAAAAACGATTGATGTAAATATTCCTAAGATGTAAATCTTCATATGTAACCCATGTTACTATGTAATAAATAGATTAATAAGCACTTGAACATGCATGTTCCATTGTTCATAGTCATACAGATTGCAAATGCGTGAACGCATAATGCCAGCGTCTCTGTAGCATTATTCCTCTGATCTGTTTTATTTCCCATTAGAACAACGTTCCTTTTTTTTTGTTACAAGAGATTTGATGCGGATCAGCTTCACGTCATGTTAGGTTAAAAGAACCAATCATCTAACCTATACTATCCTTTTCTAACCAAGAATCATGTTTCATCGATCGAGATTTCCTGCTTACGTATGATTTTTTCGGTGTTCTTGGATTTGTGCATAACAAATATCTCCACTTGACTCTATGTTTTGATTCATCCTTCACAGATTTGATACACACTTCCAATTTTGATCTAGCAAATTTCATCAATTTTTCATAAGTAAATTACATCGTTTGTTTGAATGTTTTAGCTATTTTCATATGATTCTTGATTTTTTTTTACATAATTCTACGTTATTCCCACCTATCAAAAACCTAACCTGACCGAACCTTATGTATGGTATTCAGTCATTGATGTTTACGTATAAAGCCATCCACACGACTCTAGATACAACTTTAACATATATGTTATTTATTCCGTTGCCACTCTCGACCCATATTAGTTTACATAGAGGCCACATTTTCAAACTTAGATATATTGAATGTTACAACTCCTTCATATGTGTTTTCACCCTCATACAATCGGATACATGGTTTCACACTATGTTTTTCTTATTTCACTTCAATATCTCCACTTGGCTCTACATTCTTTGGCGACTTGCATCTCTGATTTGCCTTTGCTTTTCCCATAATTTTCATATTCCTGACGATGACTTCGTTTCAGATGTCGCCACACATTACTGGTGGTTTTATGTTTATTCAATTTCAATGGTGTCTCAAGCTATACCCAATCCTTCCACAACAGTTCCACAAACTTGACTGAGCAAGATCTGATTGGACTCTGATTCAAATCCTACCAATCTATATCACATCAAAATTATTTACCTCCAAAGATAGGATTATGGCAATGTTTAAATGTGTGATGAGCATCATTTTTAGCTTCGTTTCATAAAATGAAACATATTCATCAGCTAATTTCGACAATTCGATGGTACCTCCGACTAACTGACTTGATGTATTTTTATTGCAATTTATTGCTTAGCATTTGAGTTTGGGAAAATATAATTTTTTTTTAAAGATTTCCACGTTATATCATAATTTTTATTGGCATTTTTTACAGACCTTGTGGGCATTATCAATACCATCTATCTCGTTTTTTTTGGTATTGGAAACAGCATGATTTGTACATCCAACCATACCCATCATCACTAGATTTCTGTTTCCTCTCAAAATCATTTTTACTCCATCATATCTTCGATGCGAATACCGAAGGCTGTTCCGTTCTCGTGAGTCCACAAATGTATTGCTTCTTCTTCTTGAACCCTAATTATTCAAAACTTCTCCAATTCAATGTTATTCTGATCTTCATCATTGAGGAATTGTTGCAAACGATCCAGATTTTCTTTTGTTCATAGGTACAATTGGTTTTCCACTCCCTCAGCTTCTTACAGTCATGATGATGATTTGCCCCTTGGATCATATAAATTTCGAGTTTTGCATTCTTATTTACCTTGAACTTTGTTACATACGGCTGTAACGCGTCGACATTAGTTACCCAAAACCAACTTAATTTATTCCTTCATCCATGTATGGATGTTATCTCCCACTCTTTTGATTCTTATTTTACATATTCTGAGATGACTTGCATTTTTACCACTAGTCAATATTTTGTCGATCTGATTCATATCATCTTCGGAGATTTCTTCTTCTAAGACACGTGAACTAATTTTTTGTCAGGAGAACATTCATTGTTGTCTATTTGAAGACGAGCCGTCCTGCTAAACTAACACTCAACGTGACACTGATTCCAATCTCAGTATGCAGCTAGCTAATATAAGTTGATTACATGTTGTTTTTTGCCAAGCAATAGGCCTAACTTTGCTCGCCTAGGTCTTCAACCACACCCAGATGATAAATTCTCCAACAATATGGAACGCGTATGGTCAATCAATACATGATGTCGATATGCACTACCGATCTTGTAATTAATATAAACATGAATAATCCTGCACTTTAACTCTTAAGGTGATCTGGTTCATGACCAAGATCGTATACTAACATAACAGCATACCGATAATATCTGATATTAAACGCTGAGTTCAAGCATAACAAATAATAATATTAAGCTAACCGTTAAAATCTATAAAAATCCTAAACCTACTAGGATACTATGTCTAAAGTAGGACAAATCAAAGCCCACTGTCATAGCAACAAAGTTTACAATGCTCAACTAGGTCACATCTCAACAAACTACCACTGATATATAACCAATTTAGTGGTAGCACCCAGTCATGAAACAATACATCAGACATAACATGCATCTGTTTAGCCCATCATCTCTGAACAACGTCGAGCAAAGTCACATCCTGGACATAACCAAGAATCTACACATAGGTTCAGGTGTCAGGAATGGGCCTGATATGGGTTTCAAAGAGTGTGACCCAAAAAAATCTGGGGTCCTGTTCACTGACGACCTAAGTAAATTACTACAACGATCAGCAGCTTGTCGCATAACCTCTCTAACAAACCCATGGAACTTAAGACCGGCATCCACAACAACTTGCAAAATTAAATTGGACATGGATAAACTCCAAATGACTACCAAAGAGTGTAAGCCGCATCTACATCAGGACCAATGCATCCAATAAATCGTCTTCCAAAACGTTAAACTACACACTTGCTAGGGTTTGATGACAAAATTCCACATATATGCAGTACGGATTAACACCTCTTAAACATACATTCCTATGATTATCGTGGAAAAATATTACAACAAAAATCGAATAACCACGTAATTCTCTTCTCTGCTCTAATTAACATTAAAAATTGTAATTCACTAGGGTATCCATCCTAGTAAATCGGTCTACTTATACAAATATGTATATATATATACAAAACGAGTTTTTTTCTAGGGTACTCTAACTCCTCCTAAACATTGAAGTATGGTCCTGCAATAAACATACAATAAGCTAACAACAAGACCAAGTTTGTAACAAATGAAATTTTCTATATCTATAATGTATGTATAGACATACAGCCGTTTCCCCCTAGTTAGGAGGGTGGCTAAGTTAGGCTGACACAGAGGGTTTGACGTGGATCTATAATATCCACGTCAAACATTGTACCAGGATGTAAAAAGATATATATAACGCTAAAAATATATAACGGCTAACTAAATTTTACGTGAAATAATGTTCTATATTGCAGATACAAGCGTAATATATCCTAATATTCCTATAATTTTACAAAATATCCAATACGTTGCATCGAAGATTGAAACTGTACAGAAAATATACAAAACATGATGAAATATTCTTAAACGGTCAGGTTATAATAAAATAAGATGAACGGAGAAATAACCGACCAATTATGCCTGGAATTGTGGGCTACAGGGAAGATGCAAACCTAAAATATCATAAAAATCCTATTACTGTATGGAATAACAATTCAAAATTCCGAAAACAATACAAATTAAACAGAAATCAACCGATCATTACTAAGTATACATAACACAATAATATAATTTACAATAAACCCGTATGGTTCAGCTACTCACGCTATTGGAACACCGCGTCAATGGAACACCGATATATCTGGTTCAAAACTGGATAATGCGTTATGGAGTTTACAGGTTTTTGAAACGAAGCTACTGCATCAACCCAAAATACAAACATCAACTCGCCAACCGCCAGACCAATAAACCATATAATTCCTATAGATATTATATGCGTATGGAATATATAGATGGAAAACACAAAACGTTGCCTAAATTCAATATCAGGCTGGTACCAAACAGGGCCAATCACACACTAAGGCTGCAAATCGAGTTATAAAATAAACCTACCACACTATTCCTATAAACAATATATACAATATATATAATGATAAACGAACAAAACCCACAAAATATGCTAATCAAACCACTACGAACCTACCAACCAACATCAGAATGAGTCAATTATACTCCTGGGTGATGGCACTGATGTGAACATGGATTTAACATGGAAATGCAATCTCACCTACTTTTCCAAAGCGAGAGACCTATAACGAAATGCTTCCATTGATAAAGACAATTCTATTCACACTTAGCAAATAATTTGCATCATGAAAATAATCCATAACTTTTTTTCTCTCTTCTTAAAGAAATGTCCCACAGCTCACAACAGAGAAAGAAAAGAAGGAGTTGATGCAGGAGTAACTAAAACAAAGCGCTAGGGTATTGATAATACAATCGCAAAATAAACAAAAGCTAATTGAAAATAAGTTACGTGTAAATTGATCAACAGCGAATGACGTAGAAATGACACCAAGGTTGAAAAAGTTCATCAACTTCGTGCAAGAAAGTGTGGGGGTTTGACCTTTAATACTGCATGTAAATTAATATGTAACTGTTAAATTTGTGTTCAATAAAAGAAAAATATTTCAATGTTCGTTATCAATATCCCTAAACATTCAGAGACTAGCATTGAAAATGCATATATGCAGCATGACATGCAATGAAATTACAATACTGTATGCCCAGCATTGAAATGCGAATACCAAAGGTAGTTTGTGTGTAAACATACTATTTATATAACCTATTAACGTTTATAACCTAACACCATTCCTTATGAATAATCCGAAAGCTGTCCGTCTGTCCGGAAGAGTCACTCGTTAGCCAATCGTGAACCAGCCGTAAGCCAGGTGTAAGCCAACCGTAAGCCTCTTTGGCCTGTTATCTGACTCAGGCCCCCAAAAGTAATTAATTTGACCAAAAAGTAATTAACGTGACTAGAACATGAATTAATAATTACAATGTCCAAGGTACATAGGAGCTAAGTCGGACACACAGTAATTAGATACATCCTAACCCTTACATAGCCCGAGTCAAAAATCCGTGTTTTGGCCCTATATTCTCTACTCGCCTTCCTCGACGTTGCTTCGTGGAATATCGGGCTATGTCATAATGCTATTCAGCATATCAGTTTGCTCATATACTTTGAAGGAGAGCTGCTCACACTAACTCATCTGCCAGCGAAAGCCTTTCAATATGCCAGAGGGCGACAGCGATCATTAATAGATTGGACCGTCAATGTGGCCGACTGGAGTAGACGAGGGGAAGCTGTCATTGGATCGTCAATGTGGCCGACTGGAGAAGACGAGGGGGGAACTGTCAAGTTAAAGCTTCAGGAGATCAATGGATGAAGGCCGGATGCAGTTATTCTGATCAATTTTAAATTTAGATAAATAAGGCAGAAGTTGAATTCTCTTGAAATATTTTCGACAGAACTTAGCTTTATTACTTATTTCACGATTCATTAAGATGTACAATATAACAAAAATCCTCTTTTTAAATTCACAATCATTTCTGTTGAGCGATTTTTTTTACGGCATATACTATTTTTCTTTCGTTATTGAACTTGATGTTTTGTAGAGGCACAAATAAAGATATAATTTTCATATGTTGTAAAACTGATTATTTGTTATTGATTTATTTGTGATGACGTCGATATCCATTATAAATACTATTTATCTGGTAACCAAGGCTGAAGGTTTTTGGGTAACGTAGAGGGTAAAAAAGTTTACTCTGACATCATGAACCGGAATCGCCCGCGTACGAAGTTCATAAATGATCTCATTCCACTAAACGGTAAATAATATACATGAGAAGCTTATAGAAAATTGGACATTTGTACCTTACTCCAGATAGACTGGACAATGTGTACATAACTACGTTTTGACTAGCACTGCAATGGCCAACTGCCAGGCCCGTCAAGTGGGTTGCTTTAAGGAGATCCGCTCCGACGTTTGAAAGACGGCCCGAAAAGACAAACGTCGGCGAAAGGGTGACCAAAATGGAGATAAATCTATTTGCTGCAGTTTAATGTGTATTGGACTGGAGAGTTTGTTAATTACAGTTGGTTACAAGTGATTTCAAGTGCACCGGCCTGCGTGTCCTCATAGCGTCATCCCCTGTCAGCTGGAGCTTTCTCCTCAGTGCTGTTATGGGGCTGGTCTCTACCATCTCACATCCCCACCCTCTACTCTTCGTCCCTCAGCAGAAAACAATAGACCTCTATATACCCTGTTTAAGTGCAAATATTTTAGATCAGTACGACGTGTGAACTGCTTGTCTATCCGTAGGTGTCTCACTGTAGCGGCATCTGTTGTGAAGCGTTCGAATAAATTTGCTAAAGGGCAAATCCGATAGTTACTTTCGTCGGCTAGCATTGGAGCATCTGACAACCCTGTGATCATACAGTGCGTAGTTCCATATTGGTGTTGACTCGCAAAGAGGGTGTTTTAACGTCACGAGGGCAGGTTCAGGACCATCTCCCTATGCAGCTCAACCTTGTGCCCGCTTTTGAGTGCATCGGCGGCGTATACACATGAAGATTGAGTGAACCTAGCTGTCTGCACCTATTTGAGGACTCGGTGCAGCAAAAAAATTGTGGACCATTTACTTCGACCTGCTAGAGGAGCGGTACGTCTGCTTCGACCTGCTTTAGCATCCTGCATGCCGATTAGTGGGACACACGTACATTTCAGCTGCTGTTTTGGGCCATATTGATAGTCGACACATTCAAAATTTTCCATCGGTGATATTCTGTTTTCTTTTTAGCAGTTCAAAATATTACACCTCATTTAGTTAATTAACACTTCTCGGTGGTTGATTGCCCTGCGTCATGTATATTTTCACCTCAGGCTACTCCTTTAATCGTTTAATCATTCAGTGTGTTTGTTGATCACTTCTTGGGGCTCACATAGTGGTGTCCATGAGCTCTCAAGACGATTTCAAGATGTATTTGTCTTATGTTATGTTATGGTTGATTTTTAGCCTGTTTTTATTCACCAATTACCTTGCATTTATGTTTTATTAGATTACTTTCATGTGCTCATTAACTTTTATTCCCACTTTCACACTTATTTCATCGAGCATTTTCTTTTGAAAATTTATGAAGGTTATTTTTCAGATTTCTCTCGTTTTCCTTCTTCCAGTTCATGTCTTAGTAGATTATTTTTAAGTGCTCATTGGCTCTGATTCGTGTGCTCTGGTTATTATTTTGTGTAATGTGTACAGATTGTATTCTAATATACTATTTCAGCTATTACCCATATTTAGACATAACCAATGTTGTTATCTTTTTTCCGGTAACTTTTAGGTTATTTATGGATTCCATCTGCGTCGGAAAATTTTCGTTGTCTAGGTATGTATAGATCTTCCCTTAACGGAAATAAATAGCTAACAAAAAAAAAATGATGATGACACAGGTATGAAAATCTATTTTCATTTACAACACGCAAGATTATGATTCGAGGATAACCGCATGAGCAACTAGATCAGCTAATTGTCACTTTTAGATAATTACTTATAACGTTTTTGAGAGCCAAGTATTAATTTCCCCCCTGCCACAAGTTAGAATGATCTCAAACATTTCCTATCCCATCATCAAATTTCCAGGCGAAATACTTCTCGGAAAGTATTGAATTCGAGCCTTTAAATTTTTGACCGTAGGTGATTATTTTAGCTGTCTCAGTGTAGCGTTTTTTCAGAATATGATTTGTTTTTTTGGAGAGGCTAATGATTCTGGCAGTCACTCATGGATCTAAAATGTCACTGTTGAATTACTCCGCATTTCTCGCGATGACCGACAATTTGGGTCGCTGCTGCCGCTGCACTACAGGTGCAGCCAGTTCTGACAGTGGTCGCTGTTTTAGAGCTAGGGCCTTCGGCGGTGTTCCTTTCTGCTCCTCGAACTGTGCTAGCCGACCAGACTGCGCATGCCATAACCAGCTGTATCTACTGTGCCCTTTCGGTGGGATGCAGATGTCATCGCGCCACTAGGCGCTGTCAGTGCGGACTCCCTTTCCTCGGCTGAGAGCGTTGGTGGGGGTGCTGAAAGTGACGTCGCTCCAGCCGACAGTGCCGCAAATTTGCCCCTCGTCCCGAACCAAACATGCTCGCGGGTTCTGCCTACTGGTTTGGTGACCACGACAGAGACAGCGACCATTTTCGTACCGTTACGGGTGTCTCAGTCCTCCTTTCTCCTTATTGACACCTCTAATACTGCTATATCAACAGCCTCTACTTCAGCTCAATCGGTCGGGTTCTTTTACTGTGCCAGCGGGCGCATAGATCCAGAACATTACGGAAACTTTTGGCATGATTGCAGAAGTGTTAATACAAGGAAAAAACTTGATTTTTTTGCACTTATTACTGCAAATATAATCATATGTCATGTACGCTCTCAAAGCCAGAAATTCAACATCTGGCGTTTTTTCCTCTAAAGCGGCTCCCAACTTTCCGAACCATCGAGGGATCAAGGTTCTAGTGGGTTTAACACCTAAATTGGAAAATGTAAGCGCTACATCAAGGTTTTAAACAAAATCTCGAAAGGCGTGACCATTCTAGTGGCAGAAGCACTCGATTTACTCTTTAGTGACTGCATTTGCAAACGAATTCCCCTCGCATGGGCTTGACTCATGGCATTCAGCTTTTGAGGTTTGCGGTGTCACAGCACCCTCTTTTACGACGCGAAGCCGCTCATGTTGACTTTGCGTGTACGTCATCATGGACAGGAGGGACTTATCGTGATGTCCTTTTGGGAGCTGCCGACCAAGCCATTGTAACTATTCTCAGACAAAACTCAGATGATAAATTGAAAGCAACAGTCAGTGCGATGTTTGCAGATTTCGACATTGAGGGGCCGTTCGGGTAGCTTCTTCAAGCGAGTCACTAGCCCAGCCCAGAAACAGTACACGATTTGCGCAACGATCATCCGCTCAGCTCGGCGGATTTCCCACTCCTGGCACCCTCCGGCTATGATCCTGCATCTCCGGGTATCGCTACTGTAGTAGATGTCATGAAGGCAATGAAGTCTTTTCCACGTCCTTCCGGTCCTGGTCCGGATAGCCTCAGATCCGGTCACCTTAAGTCGCTAAAAAAAATTGGCGGGGTCGGAGTCCGTCTTGCCTCCACTCTCACATAATTAGTCAACTATGCACTTCAAGGGGATATACCGCCTTTTGACCTACAAATGTTTTACGGGGCCTCTTTTTGCGGCTTTACGAAGAAACACGGCAACACCTTCCGTCGGTTAGCAACGAAGGTTGGTTGTGCTCCGTCAGTTTATCGTTTGGGAAGTCAATTCCATTCTGTTCAACTAGGGTTTGATACCAAAGGAGGCTGCGAGGCGGTTGCGCATGCCACGCGCCGCTACATCGCCAACGCCACGCCAGTTTGCGGCATTCTTAAATTGAATTTTAGGAAGCGGCGCGACGTGTCTTGCAAGCTGTCCGCGAGCGTACTCCCAGTATGTATTGACACCTTTGGCAGGCATACTTTGAACATTCGTTGTTGTTCATTGGCGATGATACAATCCTCTCTGAAACTGGTATCCAATAAGGGGACCCTATGGGGCACGCGCTCTGTTCTTTCGGCGTCGATCAAATTGCGCGTAGTGCCGTGCCAGAGTTGAACTTTTGGTATTTAGATGACGCACGCTCAGGGGGGGGGAGGGGGGCAGCCGGATATAGTTTAACGGACTCCCGCGACCTGGTAGAAGGGTTGAACCAAATAGCTTGGATATTATATGTCAAAAATGCAAGTTGCTTCACGTTAACAATACGGACGTTGCTACCAGGGAGATCACAGAGATTTTTCAGCTCGTTGATTATTAACATCAAAATTGCGTCTGTCAAACGCAGTACTGTTCATATCGCGCCGATCTCAATCCATGCCATCCCAGAAGCGCTTGAACGTAAAATTTACAACCTTAAATTGATGGCCCTTCGACTGATCGTGATTGAGTCACACCGAGCTCTCACCCTACTTAAAAACCGATTTGCCATTTTCAAACTCCATTATCTGTTGCGCTCCCACATACTTGCACTCTAATAACCTGGCCAGATTCGACAAAACAGTACAAAGCTTCCTCAACAATTACTAACATTTAATTTTCAGATTTTTCATGGAGCAAGCTACTCTCCCAGTGAGTTCTGGTAGCTTGGGCATTATGAAAGCACAGGATATCGCTCTGCTCAGCTTTATCTCATCTCATGCCGGTTCCTTAGATGAAGCCATTCTGTCAAACGTTAACGTTTTAACGCAGAGTAACGAACTTCCGGAAGCAGTGCTGGCATGTAAGGCTGGGCATGGTGAGGAAGCGATCACACCAGAGGGTGACTGTTGCGCTATGCATAAGTCTTGGGACAGGAAGGAGTAAGGTAACCTTGGGCAGTCTATTACTCAAGGCACAAGATCCTAAAACTAAGGCTCGTCTCATGACTGCTTCCGGTCACGATAGCGGTTCATGGCTAGCAGTAATTCCTGCCGCCCTCTTGGTACTTTATTTGACCCTGATTCGCTTCGAATTGCTTTTGCGCTCAGCGTATGACCGCAGCTCTGCCGCTGCGGTCAGCGTATGAATAAATCAGGCACACACGCGCTCTCGTGCCTTTATTTCGGGGGCCGTCATCCCAGACATGTGGCTCTGAATGACATAATTGAACGCGCACTACGTAAAGTTAGCCTTGGGACGATATGTGGGCTCGTCATCGATCGAGGCGACGGTAAGAGACCTGACGGCGTTACGGTCTTCCCTTTCTCTAGAGGGAAAAACTTCTGTTGCGGTTGCACCTGCGCAGACACCATTGCGACGATTCACCGGCCTAGCACTTCTTCATAGGCTGGTAAGGCTGCCAATGCCACAAAAAAATGAATATGTATCAATCTCTTCGTGACCGTTACCTTTTTGAGACACTAGGTATCGAGACGACCGACGTTATCGGCAAGTCCAGCAGCCTCCTGATTCACGACATCGGCCAACCGTTATCTGCTACCTCCGGGGACGCTTGCAAAGTGTTCTGGCTAAAACAAAGACTCGGACTCGTGTTGCAACGTGGCAACGCATCGAGTGAACAATTAACTTGCAAGCCTGACCACTCGGAGAATTATACATCGAATCTTTGTCAAATTAGAGGCGGCAGGCCATAACTCCAGCAGGGCTGGATGCGGCAGTAGTATGGTTGGTTGCCACAATCTCTGGCGAGCAGCGGGGCCAGGGTCTCCCTGTCTTTTGAGTGCCTTTGTAAATAAACGTTACAGGCAAATTACTTATTTCCTAATGTTTCCATTATATATGTTCTAACTCACAGTTTGTTCGGCGAATGGTGATAGAGGTCAATCTTTCGAACCATTTCTTAAAGCCTTCGCACACGATGTTCAAAGTCCCGAAGGCCTTAACCCTTTGGATCAATGAGTCATGCCTCCTCGGGATTTCAGCCAATGAACACGCACTCTCATGCGTGTTAATTGACTGAATTCTTGAGGAGGCATGACTCATCGATCAATAGGCTCAAGGCATTCGGGACTTTGAAAAATCGGTTGCGGAGGGTATAACCCGGTTGAGTTTGATGTTCCATGGTGGTTCTTATCCTAATTGATACTGATGAGACCAGACAGCTGCCTTGATCAAAACGGGCTCGTAATTAAATGTAAAAAAATATTGCCTTGCTAACCGAAATATTATATTGACTCAGAATTTTGTATAGACGCTTATGTAGCTTGTAGTCCTTGACCTCTGAGGATCAAAAGGGCAATTGTCGTGGCACGCGTCAGTCTATCGGTCCCATCTCCTTGACCAAATTGGAATTGCAAAGGCTTGTCAATGATGCCCAACTAACTAATGTCATAAGCGTCACACAATGCTTATGGGGAGAAAAAACATCGAAAAGAATCCCGTGAAAAGTTACAATACCATCACCACTGATGCAGGTACAGTAGCGAATTTATGGTTAGTTTATGGTTAGTCTATAACCAAAAAACAAACTAGACTTATCCCACGTGGAATTATTTAACTTCATATGGAAATTCCTTACGGTATTATATCTACGCAATCCTTCTCTATTAATAATATCAATTATTTCCAATGTGTTCAAATGTTGAACGGAAAGTGATCATTGGATATTTCTCTTAATCTTAAATCTTAAAAGATTATTTTTGCCACTGTACCGTAGCGAGCAAATAATTCGTTTATGGTTAGTCTGTTACCGGAAAAACAAATTCCACTTTCAGACGTGGAATTTAACTTCATAAGTAATTTTTTTACATTACTTTGTGTGGACAAAGCCTCCTAAATGGTAATATTAATCAAATTGCCGATGAATTCAAATGTAGAGCGGAAAATTGACATTGAAGATTTCACTTAGTTTTAAATCATAAACGAATCGAAAGAGTCGAGCAATGCAAACTGCGCTGTAGGGGAACTTCTTTTCTGATGCAGGGGTCTCAGAGGTTGTCGTTCTTCTTATCTGCATATATTTGAATCATTCGCTGAACGACCACGTAGAAAAACAGGATATTGCGGAAATGCATGTAGAACCCGACAGAGCCCGACCAGGCAATCGACAGCACTCCTCAAACACATTTTAATTCTGTCTTTCAAATATTATATATTATTAAAATTCAGGGTTTGAGGACTCAACCACCGTTCAAACAATGAGCTGGGAATCGGCGAGCAACACTACAATAACGAGAAACAAACATGACTGTCCTGCTTGCATTACGTTTAATCTCAACCGCTGAGCATCATTTTTAAGTTCAAACGAAATGTTTTATTTGACAGGTAAACAGAATCACGACTGTGCGTGCTTCTAACTATTCACACCAATGAGTAATCATTTAATATACCACCCACCATCTGATTCTTTTCAATCAAGAGTCATGTCAGAATTGAAGGAATAACTCGCAGCCGCTCTATAACACTAAGTGTAACAAGAAACGGGGAAAAAAATATTTATCGCCGTCATATGAACAATTTTTTTAAACAGCTACCATCGAAACTACTACTGTCATAAACGCGACATATACCTTCAGCTGACTTTCGATGAGTCTGATGTGACAAGCGACGATCGTAATTCTGCTAATTGTTAACGTGGCTATTTTTAGGTTACAATATCTGATAGCTACACACGAAACTTCTTCCGTCGTAACAGTTAACTGAAAGGCACCGACTGATAATTCGCTCAACACAGATGAGTCTCAATCTGTTTGGAGCGCTGAATGCATCCATGAAGGAAAAATTTCTAAAACGAGTTGCTGCGTTTAAAGGTTGTTTTATTTAACCACAGTTGGTCTAGCATACCTTAACCAAACAACGTGTCAAGAACATTTGCCTAGCCTTACCGAAGTTGACTTTGCGTAAAAACAGATGGACGAACACTGTATACGTGGAATTACTTCCAGCTAAGTTTCGGGAATGAAAACAGAAATAGCATGTGGCAACGCTATTAAACACTAGCAAAGTTAGACGTTAAAGGGACACTGTGCTGCCCATTAAATTAATCTTCGTACGACGAGGTTGGCGTGTTTCCGTAGAGGCATACCAATCGGTGACCCATACAATTCACACTATCAATAACGTTAAATGGTTATCAAAATGCCTCCTACGCATCCATCAATTCCCAATTAAATAAAACTGGCGCTGCATCAACACTAGAAGAAACAGAAGTAGTCCCATTTCATTGAAACAAAAAGTATTTTTACATCCGTACTAGTTCTAATTGCAGATTACAACATTAATGTATGAGTTATGGTTATTGTGAAGGAAGTACTGCCACAGAAAACGACTAGAGTTTTCCTCAATAAAAGAAGAGAACATTTAAACCGCACAGAAACAAAGTAATGTTGACAAAAATCACAGGCAATGTATTCCAGTTGAGTGAATAATTTACTTGAAAATCGTTTCAATTCATCCTTTCCTCAATCAAGGCAGTCGGTGTCTTACAGAACAGCAGCTGCAGTTGCATGTTCTATACCAAACAGCCATGCAAGATTGTTCTGTTCCCTGTTCTGGCTGTGATCATTCGAACAAAGAAAACATGCATCTGTGATTGTCATCGAATGTGCTTTCTACCGACATCGAGCTTACTGGATGTTGTACCATATTCATAATTACTGTCTACGAGTAGTCACTCAATCAATGACTTCCTCTGGCTGTAGACTTAGAAAATATTAGCGATTTCCTAAGTGAGCGTCATTTGCGTTAAAGTTTTTACACTCTAGGTTTCGCGTTTACGTAGGGTAGATGAAATATTTTTAGCGTATAAATAGCCTCACCTAATTATATTATTTGAAATATGTGCCTATATCTAACACTGATTCAATATTGGGATGAGTTTTCTCTAATGAATTTTGGTAACTAAATGCCGTGCAATGTTAGTTTGCGTTATTTTTGTTTTAGTTAAGGTAAGTTTTGTACTTGCCAGTTACCTCATTGGGAGATATTTTATTTCTGATCCGCATTCTCCTCATGTATTGCCTTTTCCTCTTCAATAATACGCGATGATATTTTACAATACAGAAATGAAGCTGTAGAGATCATATGTACAAACACAGCTGGTGTGTATGCAAATACAACTGCAATTTTCTAGAACCTAAATCCTAAATGCCGGAAAACTAATATTTTGAAGTTCCAAAAAGTTTGCATTATATAATACCTCCTATTTCTTTGTAATAATATTCATATTTAATTAATCACGATATCTTTAATACATTACAGGAAAAATTTCGTTAGTGATTGTGAACACGGAATAGAGGCGCATTATTCGCCTCCTGTATAAGAGGAAGGAAGTAAGTTACAACGTTTCCGTTGTAACTTGTGCACCCAGAGTCACAACGGAGACGTGTACATTGCAGTACGACCAAATGACCTTTAATATGAAATTTGTAACTTGTAAAATGACCAATGATCAAGCCGGTGATTCAATTCTGTTGTGCCTAATCTTCTTTGAAATTGAACCCGCCAAAATCGTATTTTGCACAATCATTTTGGAATTGACATGTGTAATACCGTTACCATTGGGATTGTCTTTGTTATGCAAGGTAAGATTTGAATGGCTTCGGTATATATGTTGAGCTCTAATAAACCTGCATATGAAAACAGTATTAGGTACTGTTCCAGAACTATTTGACTGGATCCTCCGGAACCTTCGAGTAGGTCTGTGCAGTAATGATAGTTCATTCAGGCAATAAACCATTGGACAATATGAACTGTTGACCAGCAATACGTCGGCATCATAAATCAATTCCGCATTAGTAAATGGTTGACCCCAACAAAACCGGTACTAGCAATATTTTCGGTCTAACTCAAATTTTAAATTTTCACGTGGGGTATTTATATTTTCAGGTAGAGTACAGCTAGAGTTTTAATATTTTTAGCTTGACTAATTTGATTTGTAACAAATGCAATATGGAATGGAATATATTTTTTTTCTTCAATGATTCAAATAAATGGCATGTCTTTCAATTACTCCCTTTTATTAGTGATATTATTTCCAGCAAAATTTCCACTAGGATTGCCGCCCTCTTCTTTAATCATATTGTTCAGCACGCTTAATATTGTTTGGTAAACACTAACTGTAGTTCATTACGACAATAATGTCTCGGCAAGGGTTATTAGTAGTTAGAAAAGGTGCAAACGCATATTTTGTCCGGCCTACGGAAGTTTGCGCAAAACATTTCAGCGGCCATCGAGGCTGGCTTACGGCTGGCTTACGGCTGGCTTACGGCTGGCTTACAGTCTGCTTACGGGCGGCGCAAACGGTCGGGCCTAGATTGGGAAGGTTTTATGTTTTGAACATTATATTTGATATAAAATATTATTGTTTAATGTATTGATGTGTTTTTTCTTCTATAGATGACTGTTTTGGGGTATACTTGGTCACTAAATGTTGTTTATTATATATAAATATTCGTTGCTGAGAGGAATATTGTTAACACATTTATGGATGGGTGGGGTGTGGTAAGGGACCCCATAGGCAAAAAGTTGGATGCGCTTAGGAAAATTAGGTGTGATCGCTCGTACCTGTTATTTGAATTGTTTACATCATTTCCGTAGCATGATTGCTATGTTTGAGTGTTTATATCATTGTATATTTATGTCTGGTTTAACGATTCCATGTATTTTTCTGTACATATCTATTTGTATTCATATCTAATTGGGGTATAATTGACTCATTCGGTGGTTGGTTGGTGGGTTCTTAGCGGTTGGATGCATGGTTAATGCCTGTTGATTAAATTTGGGGCAACGTTCTGTGTTTTCCATCTATTTATTTCATATGTATATAATATCTATATGAATAACATGGTTTATTAGTTTTGCAGTTAACGGGTCGATGTTTGTATTTTGGGTTGATGCAGTATCTTTGCTATGACATTTTGTCTACTCCATAATGCACTATCCAGTTTTAAACCTGATATATCGGTGACACCAAGTATCCGCATGCTCCAAATGGACCGTTATCAAGCGTATGTAGACTATTCGGGTAGTCTTTTCACGATTTTTTGAATACTGAGTATCGTTTATATGACCTATAGCGAGAGTAGCTGAACGAAATGGAATTATTGTGAGTTATTATATTGTGTTATGTATACCTATATACCTAGCAATGATCGGTTGATATATGTTAAATTTGTATTGTTTTTAGAATTTTGAATAGTTATCTCATACGGATATAGGATTTTTTTAGGATATTTTAGATTCGCATCTTCCTTGTAACCCAATCTTTCAGGCGTAATTGGTTGATTATTGCATCAT
>SDVV010008450.1:0-17204 GCA_016164225.1 Gammarus roeselii | reverse complement strand
TATATATATGCCATTTTACTCGTTCGTAATAGGGAACTACGGCCGGTGTATTGCTGAACCTTGTAAAGTTTTAAGCTGGTTTGTCCATTTTGTATATGTTAATGGCTGTGCAAATTGTATTGAGGCCATGCAATCTACTTTGTATTTAGATTATAAGCGAATAATAAACTAGTGAATCATCCAGCATCCCATCTGTTTTTTTCTAATATATAACTCACTCAAGTACTGCTCATGCACCAAAGCTGAGTGCGTGTTTTGGTTAAAAGTATATTACACAGCTCTGTTACAATCATTTCATTTATAGTGTAGGTATGTCATATGTATCCATTACGTCATGTTCTGCTTATTATTTGCTTACATGAGCACTTATCGATTGACATTGAAACGTTGCATAGCTCTGGCACCTTGCCGTAGCTTAGGGACTTTACCCTAGACCGCCGCCTCACGAGAACTTGAGGTATCGCTCGTGATGTCATGAAGATGCCAAACACCGCAATACGAGTCCAAGGGTGTGACGGCTTCTTTGGAGCAACGAAAGTTGACCAAAAGTTACCAACAATACTTCCTTTTGGCGTATTCAAACGATTTTTTTCGTAACAAGCGTTCCTGTGTTGTTCAGTTGGTCGATTTTTATCTTGCATAATAAAATCGGGAATGATATATTCGATTAAATCATAACACCACAACTAGATTTGTCAGTCATGTTTCTAAAATCAATTGGAATTAGAACGTTATTTAATAATCTGTTGAGTGTTATGAATATTAGCGTTATTTCAAAGAGACAGTTACATTCAGGAATATGATTTATATACTTGAAAATTTTGTAGCTTGGATTTAACAAAAGCGTTAACCGATTCTCCATTAGTTAAATTTACGATGACGTTAACTGGCAATTAGTCTGTTTACATTTATTCCTGCCGTGACATCTGTTGGAGTACACTTAATTGAAAAAAACATTTTAGAAAAATATACAACGTTTTGAAAGTTTCTCAAAGACTTTAATTTTTTTTGTTCGTTAATACCCTTCCAAAAGATGTGGCCAAACTATCCTTTAGAAATGTATTCTAAACAACGAGTGTCCCACAAAATGTCTTCGAAATATTGTACATACAAACAACATTGTGATGATGTAACAAATGAGAGCGATTGGACTGCCGGCTTTTAAGATGTAACATTTTGAATTTGAAGATTTGTGACGTCATAAAACAATTCTTTTCGCGATGGTCTAATCTTGACACACGTTTCTTGGTCACAAACCGTTAAATCCAGGAGGTGATATATCGAAAACCTTTAGTCAAATCGTTCTCAATTGGTTATGGTAGCTATCACCACGTCGCATGTATCTACTTTAAAATGGATTTTTTTAGGGGGAATAACATTCTTCCTTTAACATTGAGAACATACTTTTTTCAAACTTGCTTGTTTATCGAATTAATAAGGGCAATGTAGACCCGTTGATTGCATTCCTGTACAAAATGGATTCCGATTCCGTGATCAAACCTCTGGTGAAGATGAGCCTCTTGATCTAATTCAAATCATCTGTTATTATCACGATTCACTGTGTTGCACTCTGAAGTAAAGATATAAAATTAATTAAAAAAATTGTGCATAATATTTTATTTACAATTTATTTTCTTATTTGAACATATTGTTCAATCGAGAAAATACCTTTATAGAATTTACAATGAGCAGAATGCTATTTTTTGATGTATTGCGTGCTAAAATATTCTTGTATCGATCACTTAGCGATTGAAGGAAAAGCACGTTATGTATATCGTTTTCGTTCAGAATCTTAAACAGCGTAGTTTATGAATGACGCAGCTAACCGTGTACGCATGACCTTAAACTGTCGAAGCAAAAATCTGTGATAATCACAAGAAGATCAACAGGTTGCACATAACCTCACGACATATTTTACAAATGGCAAGTATTTTAACGTCTTTTGTTTTTTACAGTGTCTCTGGGAGAAGCAGAAGCAGGACCCAGAGGTAAGAATCGTGAATGTTTTTAAATAATAGCCACTTACACATTGATACTTGTCATTATTAAGCATCACTAATTGAGTGGAAGCAAAGATGATTATGTTTCGCGAATGACTCTTTCAAGAAAATCCATTTAACAATCGTGTGATGGCAAAAGACTCGGGCTGGTAAGACACACAGACTGCGAAGGTATATATAATGCGTTTAACCCCACCGTCTTGCATGAGCGCGAATTTAAACCGACGGTGCCGGGGCAGGAGCAAACGAATCTTGCGACAGCCTCATGACGTCAGTCCATTCATGGGTCTGACTAGGCAGTATAGATCAGTCTGTCAATTGCTTATATTTTCTATAATATTGAGTTCTTGACGCTAGGAGAGTCAAATTGCAAACTAACTACTACTGAATTGTATTTATATCTTGTCAGTCCATTATTTTGGTGTATAAAAAGGGTGTGCGAGGGTAGAACTCTTTCTTCTCTCGCCGTCTTTCTAACCAAAATAACGGGTGTGCGAGGGTAGAACACTTCCTTCTCTCGCCGTCATCCTGACCAAATAAACGGGCGTGCGAGGGTAGGACACTTCCTTTTCTCGCCGTCTTTCTGACCAAAATAACGGGTGTGCGAGGGTATGACACTTCCTTTTCTCGCCGTCTTCCTGACCGAAATAACGATCTGACAAAAAATATGCACACATATGTCCATTGTTATTTCTTAATAATTCTGCTTACGTTTTCATGTTTTTTCGTCAGTAGTACGCCCTTCTCCTCTCGCCCTCTTCCTGACCAAAATAATGAATTGACCATAAATACATAGGAATCAAAATTCACAAATCCGTGACTCTACGTTTGCCTTTCGAGCTTCATCAGCCTAGCGTCAAGATCAAAGAATGAGAACAAATGACAACTCGATCCAATACAGTTAAATCACGCCAGGAATGGAATGACATCACGGCACTGTCGTCAAAGTTCCGTTTGCTTATGCTCCGCACCGTCGGTCTTATGTTCGTTCGATCGCGTTACTCGATGAGGGGGGAGGAGGGGCGATGCACCTACTCGGCTAGTTTGTGTAGCTACTGAGGTCACCGATGTTTTGAAAAATGTTCTTAGAAATACTACCTAGCATCCTCCCTCGGATGCGACGGAGGGTGGTAGGTAGGTATGATAGAAGGCTTCTGAGTATTGTATATATAATTACGAAATATTCTTTTGAATATCCCATCAAAATTTTGTTACCTCGGAATTAGAAAAGATGTCAAATAAATCACTGCTGACGCCTATTGCTGACGCCTATCACTGCTGACGCCTATCACTGCTGACGCCTATCACTGCTGACGCCTATCACTGCTGACGCCCATCATCGCATGATACCCGATACATAAGTCTAGCGCCGTGTATCAGTGACATGCTGACGCCTATCACTGCTGACGCCTATCACTGCTGACGCCTATCACTGCTGACGCCTATCACTGCTGACGCCTATCACTGCTGACGCCTATCACTGCTGACGCCTATCACCGCTGACGCCCATCAGCGCATGATACCCGATACATAAGTCTAGCGCCGTGTATCAGTGACATGCTGACGCCTATCACTGCTGACGCCTATCACTGCTGACGCCTATCACTGCTGACGCCCATCATCGCATGATACTCGATACATTAGTCTAGCGCCGTGTATCAGTGACATGCTGACGGCTATCACTGCTGACGCCTATCATTGCTGACGCCCATCATCGCATGATACCCGATACATAAGTCTAGCGCCGTGTATCGGTAACGCATCCATGTTCCTGTGATAACAAACTTGAGGGATCGTTTTATAACAAATTCATCTTCAGAGGAGGAGAAGATGGGATGGTGGATGGCAACAACACTATGCCCTCCCCCCCCCTCATTGCCCCAACGCTGTGAACATCAGCCAGTGTAAAGTAATATCTTGCCACATTATTATGACGCACGTTGCTGTCCAGTTTAATTTTCACTTGCGTTTAATCTGTTTCAGAATCTACAGATCCCGGTCAAGCTTCAACAAATTCAGAAAGCTATGCTTCTTGTTGACTACCACCAGGTGAGTCGGAAGCCCTGAATCCTTGTTGACTACCACCAGGTAAGTCGGAAGCCCTGAATCCTTGTTGACTACCGGCAGAAGTTCTTGTTCGATTAACTTTGGCCTACACCAACTGGTCAAGATGTCGATGTAGTAGAATACATTTTTTATTTCTCTGTCTTCATGGCTCAGACGAGTACCTTCGTATGAAAAATCTAAGCCTGGGCTAGTCCTTGTCTAACACACAAGCTTGTCTAAC
Source organism: Gammarus roeselii (assembly GCA_016164225.1). NCBI lineage: Eukaryota > Metazoa > Arthropoda > Malacostraca > Amphipoda > Gammaridae > Gammarus > Gammarus roeselii. The sequence continues at coordinate 12,917 of SDVV010008450.1, read as the reverse complement.
ACACAAGTCCTTGTCCTCCCACTGGTTGAGAACTTTGTGTTCAACCGTTAAGAGGAAAGTTAGACATCGTCGACAGTTGCTGAACATTTTTGTTGTATCCTTGCACGCTGTTTATGGCAGCTCAAGTCTGTTCCCCCAGACGGTACTTCGGTATAATGTATTTAGTTTCTATCTCTCTCTGTCATCCGGTCATACCTTGTTTGCTCATGTTGGATGAATTATCAGCACATTACGAACTCACACAAGCATATTCTAGAACCAGTGACGCACAGTAACACAAGTTCACTTGTATGTTTTTGTATTTTAACAAGAAAAAATGTTCCAGAAACGCCTGCTCCAGCAGCTCCGTTTGAAGCGACGTTACGAGCAGCAACAACGGCGAGGGGGGAGCAAACAACAACAGAAGCAGCAGGGGCAGGGGACCTCCCTCCCCTCCTCCCCACAGGGCTCCTCATCCTCTACATCAGAGGATCCATCCCCCTCAAGGTGAATACACTGAATCGTTATTTATGAATTTTTTGATTGACAGCAAGATAAAAAAAACTACCTGGTTACATTTCGGCCCCCAGAGGAGATCAATCATCGGAGATATTGGCTCCGGCCTCCCAGGCTAAGATTCTATGGTATTACGAGAGGGCAAAGCGTTAGCCTGCGTATCCCAGGAGGAGAATAACACGAATCGACGTAGACCCCTAGGAACGTGCATGAAAAAGTTGACATTGACCTTCCAATATCACACGTTCTCAGTGTGTCTCTAGTTCATAACGTGACCGTAACTATTTTCGATGAGCTACAAAGCCGCGGGGAAATTGTGACAAGGGAAGACAATCAAGTTGACAATGTTTATTCCCGCCACCGCTGACACGAAATACTCGCTGTAACTCACCGCTGCTCCCGTATCAAATTGCTGTTCAAATGGAATTCTCATCGCAAGGTTTTGGTGTAGAAAAGTCTCAACATCATGTCTTTAGAGGGCCACCGAACAATTTTTTAAAATATGATTCATTGTACAGTTTAATTCCATGAATAGTTCAATAGAATTCTTCTTGATTTGCTACACGTGTTTATTGCTTGTAACATTAGGCAATCTCTAAACAGCGAGCAAGGTGAACAGTCACGAGCATCTACCTCACGCCGCTTCATTCATTTACTCCAGAGATGAATGAACGTGGTGATCCTATGGTATTTTTTTTCGTCGTTGCACCCTGTCCAGAAAATGTCTGCAAGCGGACCGAGGGAGCTTTTCGATTTGGTCGTATTCACGTGCCTCTTCTGTTGCTCTTTATTGCAGGTTTAACGCTGGTAAACAAGAGAAAACATTGCTCTTTATTGCAGGTTTAACGCTTGTAAACAAGAGAAAACGCAAATATAAATGATTTTTTACGACGTCATTTATACATTTTGGCCGTGTTGACAGCTCAGCAAAAAACGACACGCAATTATTTTCGTACAGCGCACATTGCGTCGCATTGCGATATGTTTTGATAAACAATTAACATGTGGGGAATGCTGACGTGGACCAGCGGTCTACGTAAATGTACTGCTTAATCTATTACAGTTTTTTGCTCGAGAAATTGTGTTAAATACTTGTTTGTATTACCACTTCACCAACAGTGAGAACCGCGTTCATCTTCATGTCATGTTAAACAACACTCCCATGTCCGGCAGTCCCGCTGCAACCATCTTTGGAGTCTCTTATGACACGGGGATGAAATCTAAACCTTACACAAATGATATTGGCTCTAAAGCCAGATCTAGATTACAACACTATACAAGCTATTTACCACAACCACCTACGGTTACTCCAAGGAAACAATTCCAACACTATACAAGCAATTTACCAAAACCACCTACGGCTACTCCAAGGAAACAATTCCAACACTATACAAGCAATTTACCACAACCACCTACGGTTACTCCAAGGAAACAATTCCAGCACTATACAAGCAATTTACCACAACCACCTATGGTTACTCCAAGGAAACAATTACAACACTATACAAGCAATTTACCACAACCACCTACGGTTACTCCAAGGAAACAATTACAACACTATACAAGCAATTTACCACAACCACCTACTGTTACTCCAAGGAAACAATTCCAACACTATGCAAGCAATTTACCACAACCACCTACGGTTACTCCAAGGAAACAATTACAACACTATACAAGCAATTTACCACAACCACCTACGGTTACTCCAAGGAAACAATTCCAACACTATACAAGCAATTTACCACAACCACCTACGGTTACTACAAGGAAACAATTACAACACTATACAAGCAATTTACCACAACCACCTACGGTTACTCCAAGGAAACAATTCCAACACTATACAAGCAATTTACCACAACCACCTACGGTTACTCCAAGGAAACAATTCCAACACTATACAAGCAATTTACCACAACCACCTACGGTTACTCCAAGGCAACAATTCCAACACTATACAAGCAATTTACCACAACCACCTACGGTTACTCCAAGGCAACAATTGCAACACTATACAAGCAATTCATCAGGCCGATGATCTTCTATGCAAGCACCGCCTGGTCCTCTGACCTGCACTCTGACACATTAACTCACTACAAATAAAACATTGCGACGTGCTGTACGCAGACCACACCCATTCCGCACTTGCACGAGGAAACCAATGTCATCTCTCTTGAACATGTATCAGTGACATGCCTAACAAGGGTGGGCTCAATTCTCTTTACGAGATTGTAGACCCGACACATCCCTTCCACAATCTATTGAACCCGCATCAAATCAGCCAATACTTACATAACGCACCGGTAACACACTTCGGCTCTCTTTACACGACCATTCCCCGTCCTACAGATAACACATATATGCACTAACAGATACACACACACACTTCACAGTTCTTGCATTGGATGAACACAGAGTCAGCACGATCTTATATAGTTACGCGCCTGAGATAGACGCGGAGGAGTTGGGGTTGCCCAGGGGTGATAGGGTCCTTCTGTCACGGCTAAGGTACGGGTACCATACAGCCCTCCAGCCATACCAGCATAGACTGGGGAGTGTCGTGGTTCGCGAGGTACGGTCAAACTTGTCATGACGCCGTGCCTAATCGTCGCACCCGATGGGCGCAATCATAATATCACGTCTCTACGTGATTTGCGGGAGCACCCGTGAGACATCATCAGCCTCCTCAGGGGTGCAGGCCAAATCTAAGGGCCTGCACCTGTTGAAGCACTCCCAACATGCACATGTCGGTGGGTTCTCGGACTTCGGGCAGTGACCGGCTGTGGCTCCTCTATCGCAGGAGGAGCTGGGGGTTGGACAAAAACAACCTCAACTATAAAAATGCCATGTAGGGAACACGTTGAAATTAGAACATGCAATTGATTGGAGATGGGTAGTATCTAGACACCTGTATCTATGATATGTGCCGCTTTATACCTTTATATCGTTATCAGCATCTCGTAAGCATCTATAAGAATGTATCGATTATCGGTATCGCTGAGCCAATTTTTATTACGAATGTATCGCTACCGGTAATGCTTTATAAATGATACTCTTATAAGATAAGCCAATACCCGTGCAAACGATACAATAAAATGAAAATTCATTTTTCCATAAAATGTCCAATAATAATTCAAGACCGATCTCCTTGTAAGACGCGTATGTAATTTATATTGGAACAATTTGTACTGTGGCATAAAAGTTTGTCAAAGCTGTGTTCACACCCGCAACTCGGGAGAGTAAAGGGACGTGTTGCAACATGTTGCACTCCGTCTATTCAAACTGCTGTTCAGCCTACTGTTGGTATTGTGTTTGCTGTCTGCTCAGCAGCTGTACTGCATACATTGAATTTGTAGTGTCGGTAAGCAATGTGCGTCGTTCTGCACTCGCGTTACAATTGTCGTACTGAATGGTGACTTTCATCCAATCGTTTTCCACAGCGACGCGTAACATTCGGTTAGCACGCACCAGAAAGTCTGCCCGCTAGTGTTGCACAAAAGTTTTACCTTGAATGTTACGGATCATTGGGTCCTCTTCAGCTCACGTTTTGTTAACAGATCCAACCACAAGAGATTTGTGAAAGCAATCTACATCAGCTTATCGTATATAGTGATCTCCACTAATAAGCTTCTAGGTGCAGCACGCTTCAGAAACCGTCTTAGTTAGTACCAGCTTGTTCGTTAAAAAATGGTGCCTGGCATTGACACCCGTACGGTTGAAATAGTAGCTGGCATTGGCACTAGCACGGGAAAAATTTTGCTTGGCAGTGATACCTACTTGTTGCAAAATGGCGTCTAGCATTGACACCGGTCAGCATTGGTTTAACGAGAAAGGACACTGAAACAATCTCAAATCAACATCGCGGTCTGTGGCTTTCTCTTCAGGTGCTAATTTGAGTTGTTTCGAGTACTATCATTATATGATTTTTCCTACCGCAATCTTTCCCTCCCGATCTTTTAATACAGAAATAACACAGGTACATGATGCCCTCTTAAACGTTTTTTTCAGAACTAATCTTCTTACTATCAAATGGCAACCTAGTTTGGACCGAATGGTCTGTTTTTGTCTTTTTCCATTCGCAAACACTTGTAAACCAATGAAGAGGCAGTGCAATGAGCTCTCGCAGGAAGTCTTCACCGGTGTGTAAATGTCACGGTTTATATTTGTCCGCGCGCACGCACTGCATAATCAATGTGGGCTGGCACTGAATTTACGTGTCTGTGTTGAAAGCAATTTTGATTAGATACAGACACTAGGCCGAAATCCCCCAGCAAGGGGGGTGGCCGACTGCAAGGCGCACCTCACACTCTGTTACACTCACACTCGCACATCTTAGCCCTTTTGCGAAAAAGGGTCCGGCTGGGAATCCCGCAACGAGTTCAGTGTCGGCAGCAGGGCCCGACAGTGTGACTGGTTTACCCCTGCCGCGTCATGATGACCGCCCCCCACCCCCCGCCTACGACCATCCCGTCTCAACGATATGCCTAGGGTGGGAAAGCACATCAGGGCAGCGTCAAAACTCATCCGTTCACAATCATTCTCCACTCACGCAAATCAAGTGCACGCTCTCTCGCAACCTCCACACTCACGTCTCTCCTTCCTAACGCCTGCTTCACACCATTTATCCGCCCAAATTTCGTTCGGTCTCCCTCGAGGCCTACGTTCACTCGCCCCTGCCTTCAACACCCTTTTCACCAATCTCCCTTCATTCATCTTCACCATGTGTCCGTACCATCTCAGAACACGCAAATCAACTCTGTCCTCTAGCTTTTTCACCATCCCCGTTCTGATTTGAACCACGTCGTTAGTGAACCTGCCTCTCAGCGACACTCCAGCCATGCTCCTCAAACATTTCATCTCGAAACCATTCAACCTTCTTCTCTCCTCTGCTCTCACCCCCTAAGTCTCAGCTCCGTACAGCACAGTTGGGACAACATCACCCTCACACAGCCAATTATTTGCTTCCATCCCCAACGTCCTGCAGCTCATTACGCTCTTCAGTGCACCCAACACTTTATACACCTCCTTCACTCGCAACTTTACCTCAGTTTCCAGTAGTTCAGTCTTCTCCACATTGGAGCCCAGATACTTGAAACACTGAACTTCTTCCATCAACTCTCTATTTAGGAGGACACTTATTCTGCTGGCATCGAAAGTCCTCGAGCATCTCATTACTTTTACCCACGTTCACTCGACGCTTCCTCCTCTCACACACTCTACCAAACTCCGACACTAGCCTACATAGCTTCTCTTCTGAATTCGCCACCAGCGCCGAATCATCCGCAATCAGCAACTGACTTAATTGCCAACCCCGCCCATCCGCTTTCAACAGCTCCCAGCCCCGACCAGCACACTCGCGTTCGCCTCTCTAACCACTCCGTCCATATAGAGATTAAACAGCCAGGGAGACATAATGCAGCCTTGTCTCAGACCCACTTTCCCTGTGAACCAATCACTCACCTCGCTCCCCACTCTGACACATGCTCGGCTGCCAACATAGAAACTCTGCACCGCTTTCAACAGCTTTCCCTCAATTCCATACAAACGCAACACCTTCTACAGGGCTTCTCTGTCAATCTTGCTGTATGCCTTTTCCAGATTCACGAAAGCACAGAACACATCATTTCCCTTTGCAAGGTACTTCTCACAGACTGTCTCACTGCAAAAATCTAATTGGCACACACTCAACCATTCATAAAGCCACATTGTTCCTCTCCAATAGTGCAATTCGTACATTCTCTAATCCTTTTGATCAACACTCTCCAATACAACTTTCCGACCACACACAACAAACTGATACCTCTTGAGTTGCAGTATTTAGTTTTATCTCCTTTGCCCTTATACAGCGGGACAATGCAGGCACTGCGCCACTCAATTGGTACCACGCTCGCCACAAAACAAATGTTCAGTAGCCTCACCAATCATTCAACAATCGTTATTCCACCCTTTTTCAGGCACTTGGTCGCAATGTCATCCAAACCAGGGGCTTTCCCTGCTATCATCACCTCTCCCGCCTACTGCACATTTTCCCTAGTAATGTCCGTCACAAGTCTCTCCAAAAACCTGCATCCGCGCACCACCACCCACAGCAACAATGTCAGCCTCTATGTAATCCTCGACATTCAACAATTCATCAAAATACTTGGCCCACCTTTTCTGTACACCACCACTTTCCGTCAACAACTGGCCGTTGTCATCTTTCACCGCCTCCTTTTTTCCAGTCTCTCCATTTCTCACCCTCTTAACCTCTTTCCAAATCATCTTTTCGTTCTCCTCAAAATTCTGGCACAACCATTTGCCCCACCTGGCATCAGTGTCCTTTTGGTTCTCCTCATCACTCGCTTTACCTCCTTCTTCCTCTTCTCATTGTATTTGTCATAGGCCAACTTCGACTTCGCCTGCAACCACTCCTCAAAAGCTCTTCTCTTCTGCACCACCGCCAGTTTGACTTCACTCGCAGCCCTTCAGTCTGCACCCGCCCACTCGTCGCACACCACACAAATTTCTCGAACATCTCAACTAGGCATCTCTGAATGTCTCCCATTCTTTCCCACATCTTGCAGGTCCTGCCCTCTCACGTTGTCAAATTCCTCCCTTAACGCCCGCTGGAACTCCTCCGCTCTGCTTTTCTCATTCAGCTCACTCACTTTCACTACCTCTCTTCCTCCTCCCACTCATTTTTCACCCTTCCACATATGCTCCACTCTTTTAATCTTCCTTCCACGAGCAGATGGTCAGACACTCCTCCACCCTCTCCTCTCTACACCCGCGTATCCAACATCCTCCCCACCACTCGCCTCGAAATTAGAACAAAATCCATCAGCGCTCTCTCCACCACTGCTCCATTTGCCATCCTAACAGGCTGTTTCCAACGATCAGCTCCTGCTCCATGCATAAACCTATGAGACTTTCTCCACTGTTATTCCTACCAAGAACGCCATACCTCCCTATCACATTATCCACTACTGCATCTCCCACTCACGCATTAAGGTCGCCCAGAACAACCACATTGAATTGACATCCAAAACTCTCAATACACTCGCTCAGGACAGTCAAAAATTGCTCTCTCTCCTCCTCACACATCTCGCTACCAGGTCCGTATGCACTCACAAATACCCATTCTTCTACGCCAAACTTTACTCTCACCCACATCAATCTAGAGGACACAATTTTCTACTCAGTAACGCTACTAGCCAGTCGATCACTCAATAACAACACCACACCTTCTCGTGCCCAACCTTCATCCACGCCTGACTTCCTTCCACTTACCACTCCAAACTCACACTCGCCCTTACCTTTCAGCTTAGTCTCACTCAGCGCCAACACATCTACTGTAACTTCCTCCTCACAAACATCTCACCAATCTCTCCCCACTTTACTTCATTTATTCTACAACCACGCACATTCAGCGATCCTAACAATAGGGTTCGAAGAGGCGTGAGCCTTTCCTTCCCCCGCTCGGCTTACCGTCTTTTAGGGAAAATTTTTACTGAGGAGGGGATTCCTAGCCCCCTCGCCCCGCCCCTTGTTAGTTGCCTCTTACGACACGCAGGGGTTGCGGTAGCACTGTTCAAAGCCCCGGCTACAGGGCTCCCCTTTTGTCGTCTCCTACGACACGTAGAGGTTACGTTAGCAGTATTCTAACACCCCCGCTACGGGGACAGTAACTGGAACGGGAGAGGGCAAATCAAGAGGATTAGAGACAGTACTAATGGTGAGAGTAGCGAGGACCAGTGTGGCTTTAGGGGTGGTAGAGGATATGCAGTCCAGATTTTGGCAGTGAGACGGTTCTGTGTGAAGTACCTTGCAAAGGAAAAGGATGTGTTCTGGGCCTTCATGGATCTGGAAAAACCAACGATATGGTCGACAGAGAGACGTTGAAGATGGTATTGTGTTTGTACGAAGTGAGTAGAAATTCGTTTAGAGGGATCCAGTTTCAATGTTGGCTGCCGAGCATGTGCCAGAGTACTGAACGAGGTCAGTGCTTGGTTCCCAGTGAAAGTAGACTAAGACAAGGTTACGTTACGGCTTTTTGACCTCCCTAGGCATCTGTTAGGTTCACGGGTCGCACGGAGTCACGGCCCAACGGGGGAAGGGGATTACCACCCTTATTCCCCTTCAGACCCCTATTCTTCACCCTTCACTATCTCTTCTTTTCTCCTCCATCCTGATTTCCTTGACTTTTATTCACCTCATTTGCATCTTATGTTTAGTTCAAATTCCCTTTAACTTATCTCAGACTCCTTCTTAACAATTTTCCTAATAGTCGTTGCACACAAACACACACACATACACACGCACGCACACACAGACAAGCACACTCAAACATACACATGCCGGTTCTAACTATTTTCCTTTCGGGGGGCAAATAACAGCCAAGTTGCGATCTTCCTTTCATGCAACCTTTTCTACAACTATTGCTTCTTTTTCTTTCCATTCTTGTTGTTCTCATGCGTTAAATTCCCTACACCTAGTGTAAATCTCATGCATGGGATCCCCGTTTTCTGTCTCTTCTTCATCTTCTTCCTCAGCAGGTGTTGGAGCGCGTAGCCCGGCACCTGAAGGACTACTGCGGTTCCTTGGGGCTCTGAGGATCTTCACTGCCACCCGAGGAGTGCTTGGACCATATGGCCTCAGCACCTTAGGAGTTCCTGTACCTCCTGTGGCACCCGTACATACCATAAAAGTTCATCGCGTAAATGACTTTGACTGCGCAGTAGAACATTAAAAGAAGAATTAAAAAAAAGACTAACATGATGCAGCACTGTTTGCTGGTTTGACATTCGGCGCCAGAAGGACGTGAATGGAGTGGTTAGGGAGGTGAACGCGAATATATTGGGTCGAGGCTTAGAATTTTTAGAAGCAAATAGGCGGAGATGGCAGTTTAGGGAGTTGCTGATTGCAGATATTACTCCACTGGCGGCAGATTAGGAGAAGTTGTGTGGGCTTGTGTCGATGTCTGGTTGAGTGTAAGGGAAGAAAGCTATGAGTTGACGCTGGTAAAAGTTATGTAAGGAGATATCCAAAGAATGACGATGCGAGCGGAATCATTGTTCGTCAACATCGACAGTTACTGGAAAAGTTCAGTGTTTTTAGTACCTGGGCTTGCATGTTGAGATGACTGAACTAGTGAAAACTGAGATGAAATCTATAGTGAAAGGAGGGTGTAATGGGTTAGGTGCACAGAAAACTGTAAAAAGCTGTAGGACATAGGGTACGGAAGGAAAGAGAGGGTTGCATGAGCGGGCAGTTGTCCCAAATGTACTCTCCGGAGCTGAGACGTCATATGGGCGAGAGCGAAAGAGAGAAGGAGGTTGAATATTTCCGAGATAGAATGTTAGAGAGGCATGGTCGAAATGACGTTGAGGTATAGGACCAATAATAACGTGGTTCGAATTTGAACGGGGAGCATGAAGAAGTTGAAGGAGAGAGTAGATTCACGTGTCCTGAGGTGGTTCGGGCACATGTCGAGGATGGATGATGGGGGATTGGTGAAGAAGGTGATGATAGCGCAGGTTAGTGGACGTAGACCAAGATGTAGACTGAAGTTTGGGTTGTTGAACGGCGTGAAGCAAGCTCTAATTAGGGGGGTGGGGGTGGTGAGAGGGTGCAATGTATTGACGTGAGTGGGGAACGGTTGTGTGTGGATGAGTTCTTATGCTGTACTGATGCGCCTTCCTGCCCTAGCGGTCATACTGAAAAACGGGATGGACGCAGGTGCGGAGGGGCCAAAATTATGACGCAGCTAAAGTAAACCAGCGAAAGTTGTCTGGCTCTGCTGCTAGCACTGATGTCGACGTCACTGCTGACCCGAAGTGTGTGATGCGGGGCCCCGGCCGGGCTTTTTAGCTCCGAAGGGATAAGTTTTGGTATGCGTGTGTGTTCATTAAAGGGGTGCGATGTGCGCCTTGCCGCCGGCCACCACACTTCTTAAGGATTCGGCCATGTGTCTGTAACTGTATATCTATAGGTCAAAGGCTAATAATACTATCGATTAAGCCAAATTTATAGATGTACAACACTGCGTATACATGCACTGGGTAATTAGGGCAACTTTATTGCACTCCTCCAACAAATCGTCCCGAAACGGACTGTTGATCATCAAAGATTATTTAATTGGTGGTTCATCAAATAAGGAGTTTACTGGGGTTCCGTATGCCAAATAGTTCATCATGAAAAATGTGTCGTTTTGCGTGTCGTCTGTTGGCGTGCTCGTGGCCAATAGCCTCATTAGATTCAAGAAGGCAAGAAATAGGCCTTCGGTACAATTTACGGTGGACATCATCTACAACCATGAACGAACTAAAAGCGTAGTAATTGGAGCTAACCTCTATACAGTCGTGAAGCTGCCATCGGTAAGGGATCTGCATACAGATTTTTTTTTGTCCGTGTTATCCTTGTGTGTAATGGTGCAGTTAGGTGAAAATTGACATTCTGCCTCTACTGCTATTTTTCAATAATGTATTAGGCTTCATTTTATCCAGTAGCTTGTCATAATTTGGGTTCACACTATAACCAAAGACTAGGTAACCTGCTTGTAAATCAGACTCAAATCTTCCACTCTGAACCTGTTACTACTTGGAATGTCGTCTTCTGATAGCTGATGTGTTTCCCTTACAATTAGTTCAGCAAGCAGGTGTTATTCCTGTTCAGAAGAAGTACAAAGGAGTACAACCGCGCTTTTAAGAGAAATAATACTAAGGCGGCTCACGTGGCTGGGAAGCGCAATGAATATTATGAGTAGAATTGACTGTTTGTGGTAGAGGTCCGTATGCTATAATACTCTTTATGCTAAAATGAATATTAAATGTGAACACTTGAGTGATTTCATCATTCTATGGCTTTTAATCCGTTTTCCGTGATACCACTACACCAAGACTCACTCACAGTCTCTGGCGTTAGTTGATTCGGATCTGTTCACCAGCGCCAGTTTCTCATTATATTGAAGCTTATATTACCCATCACTCATCCATAGTCAGATTTTAACGGTTTAGTGTATATTTTGAGGTACAACATGGTAAAAGAAATTCTAATTGAGATTTTTCTATTAGTTGGCAACCCCAGATTCATTTCCTAGAGGGCACTTGAAATTGTACGAATCCAGACACTATGCCTGCATTTTCTGCTGTAGTTCCAGTGTTCTTGCTTGAAACTCCGTTCAGGCTCGACTCTGAACGAATTATTGAAAATTACCGTACAATTTTAAAGTTGACTGTTTTCGTTACCCGGATTCCCGCTCTTTGTTAATTATTTGAACCCCTTCTGTGCAGGTATAGCGAATATCACGGGGAAGGGAGACTGTCCCCTCGCCTGAAAACCTCAAACGTTTCCAGCAGCCTCTCCTTACCTGGACACGTTGTCAGCGACAAGATGGCGGTTCAAGGCTTTGAACGGCACCTGAACTTTGACGCTGCTAGTTCAACTGTTCCCCATCGCTCGTCTGCTGCAGAAACAGTCATCCCGACCTTGCAAAGTGACGATGGTAGTACCGGTATTCCCCCTACTAATGTTAGGAGGCCAGTGCCGCCGGTGTTCTTAGACGAGGACAACTACTACTTGCTCGAAGCGGAGAACAGCAACTCCAGCGTTGATATGGAGTCTGAGGAAGAAGAAGACGTCGCGTATGCTAGAATACACGATGGGGTCTCTGTCGCAACCAACCATCACAACAGTGACAGTATCGTAGGCCGTGATGACCCAACCAACTACAGTTTATCAGATCCTAGCAGCAGCATGGGCGTCAGTGGTGTGCGGGCGGTCACTGGTAATGTTGATACCGCATGTAACAGCGGGTCTATGCTATCAGGCTCGAAGCAGGTCGTCTCTGGGTTTCATCAGGGCAGGCATTCAGAAAATCTCATTTCCCGAGTTGAACCCACGTGCGAGTTCAGCAACGACCCGCAAGATATCGTCACCGAATCCGAATTCCTGCAGAACTTAGGTGAGGAGAAATATGTAGAATGGGCTTGCATGAAATGCATTTAAACCGTTGTCAAATTAAACATATGTTTAGAAGGGTTGTGGGAAGCATATCAAATATCTTGTCGATAAATCAGCATACAAAAACTGCTTTGGTATAAAGGTTGAGGGAGTCTCTCTTAGGGCACAAGCCCTTTCATCTCAACCGCCTGCCTGCTATCTCTGACGTGTGAAGGCACTATGATATCGCAGCCCACACGCCTGCTATCTCTGACGTGTGACGGCACTATGATATCGCAGCCCACACGCCTGCTATCTCTGACGTGCAACGGCACTATGATATCACAGCCCACACGCCTGCTATCTCTGACGTGCAACGGCACTATGATATCGCAGCCCACACGCCTGCTATCTCTGACGTGCGACGGCACTATGATATCACAGCCCACACGCCTGCTATCTCTGACGTGCAACGGCACTATGATATCGCAGCCCACACG
>SDVV010008449.1:0-17205 GCA_016164225.1 Gammarus roeselii | reverse complement strand
ATATATGTATTTATATATTTATATCTATATAAATAGCAACAATTATAAGCCCCGTCCGTGTTTCTTGTCATATTTTCTAGGAATAAGCTATTAAGCTGCCGAGTGTGTTTACTACATCGGCCATTCAGTAATACTTCTTACAGAAAAACAGCCATGGTGTTAACCAACATTACGACTCAGCATATTACTCGTATAAGAGGGACGCCAAATGCGGAGTGCAAACATTACGAACAATATTCCCTGGCCGGTCGGCGTGAATGAATCATATGAATATTCAGTAACTCAACCACTTTGATGAACAGTTCAATTACATTGCAAAACGATGTGAACGGATGGGAAGATGGTGATCTAAACTTTTTTTTAAATACCAACTTGTGTTCTTACTTATATATTTACAGGCTTGGCATTGTTTGAGAACATTGAATGGAATCATTTGATGAAATAACATTTCAATCAACTTCAATAATTGAAAATAAATATTGTCACGATTTTTTCCGACGAGTGAGCAGTTAAAGTGTATCTGTCCTCGCTGGTCAATGCTTCCCCAATCCTCGTTCCAGAGGTCATGATACGACTGCCCCGCAACCCTGGCGACCGAGGCCGCCGCCCCCTCCCGAAGAGCGCAATCACGGCACCTATTCTCGTCATGGACTGCTACCCGCAGAAGAGTGCTGGACAAACTGTCGATGAGAAGGCGGTAGCTGCCCAGGTGGCAGCACTAATTGAGGACCTCGCCCCCAGGGACAAGAGGTTAGTCATGGTGTTATTTACTGAAGTGTACACGTCAAACGTGATTGAATTCGCAGGGGAAGGATTTAGTTTGCGGTTTGTGTGGTGTTGTGAGAGATGGTATTGTAAGTTATGGTTACACTATGCATTGCGCCATGTTAAGCAGCTTACGAAACCAACTGTCAAGGAGGGCCAGCGGTTGCCTAGTCACTCATTTGATAATGTCAACACACAATGTAGGTATATGTTTAATAGCGGAAAACAATGATTCACACAAATCCTTAACTGATACTGAGTCGCAGACCCGCTATATATAACTAAGACATCTAATGGTGGTGGATCGAATGGCAGATTTTTTGACATTCGCTCATGTGAATACAGACATTACACTTCTGTCAGACGTGCGGTTGGGGATATTACTCTATGTATATATTATTATTCATTAATAGTTGCAAATGTGATTGCAAGCTTATTGATGGAGATCTTTATTTTTGCATTGATATGTTAAATTATGCTCAAAGCAGAATGTGTAAAAGAAAGATCTTTTTCAATGCATATATGAGGAACATCTTCATTTCTAAAATCGTTAACAATTTATTTGACCTAATATAGGTCGCAGATCAATTTTGTTCCTATGATCGTCTTCGGGATCACTTATAATCAAAATCAAGTTCTTTTTGTTGTTGTGGAGAATGTGCTTGAGAACACATATCTATTGATAATGAAGGTGTCAGGTGAAAGGCAATAGATTGCCGGACTAAAGTAGCTCATCGAGAAATATACGATTTGAACGTTTATTCTGCAAAGGCAAATCGTTTAAATTGATCGTTGAAGCTGCTACATGGGTTACATTCAAGAATTAAAAACTAAGTGCTGGATGGCGGAAATACTTGAATCGATTTCAACAGCTATGCTGATATCTATTATTTAATTATATGGCATTAATATAATTAAGAATATTAATTCTCAAACTTTGTTCAAGGCTTAACATATTTAAAAAAATGCACTATTTGTTGATTTGTAAATTGACGGGGTTTCATTCACCCACCGCCCTCGCCGCTCCAAGGATTGGAGTTCACATATTGACCATATTTGAATGCACGCATGCACGGGCAATGGTATTGATCAACAAAATCACGGTATCCAAAGTTGCATTTCTGTAATATCAAGTTATCTGATCTTTGCCGTATAATATTAGTGAACATTATGCGACGTCAGTAAAATGGCGATTCGGTGTTCTTTTGATATTCTAAACATCCGACCTTGCATCCGCAAATGTGAGCAGGATGACAAATTGCGAATCGGATGCCAAACGTTTATCGATGGCCCCCAGATAAATAGACACCCAGCACATATATTGCTCATATCCAAGTTATGTGGGACAGCTAGGGAAGATGCTGTACTCACAATTGGGCAATGTTTCACCATGATTTTAAACATAAGTATTCATTCGCACCAATAGCTAGAAGGAAAATACTCGAATTCAGTACGTCCGCGTGGCTGCATGAATGGCTTGAAAATAATCCAAAGTTTGTCCATCGTTTAACTCGTTCTTGGTGTTAGGGTACAGCACCCAGTCAGGCAAGTAGCGTCCAGGATTCCATTCTTGGCGAGGTCAACGATAAAAGCGATTCGGAGCGAGGTAGTAGAAACAATCGATTATATGATTGGTCGAAGATTCATTGACTTGTTGGCGAAGTCGATATATATAAGCTATTCACGACAAAGTCGAAGATACCAGACTCAGTGATTCTGGACGAGTTCAAAGAGACAAGCTATTGACGAGGGCGAAGACACAGTCGAATCTCGACGAAGTTGAAGATGTGAGCGATTCTTGACGGGGCCGAAGATACAAGTGGTTTCTGGCAAGGTCGAAGAGACAAATGATTCAGTGTGAGATCGAAGAAAGAAGTGATAAATCGTGAAGTTGAAGATACAAGCGATTCGTGGCGGGTTTGAAATTGCAAGCGATTCATGTCGAGGTCTAAGATTCAGTCGCACATCAAAGTGTTCTTGAGGAAGACTATTGTTGGATTGTTTCTGACATGGCGTTTCTCTTTATTTTCGATTTTTTGGCAGAATCTATTGACAAGGTATTTAGAATGTACTTGTATACAAATTTCCTGGATGCAGTCAGAAACGTTGAAACTTACATATGATATCATGCGCTCGGTATGTAAAAATACAGCGGTCATAAAGTTAAAGCAGATGTCGTCTCGTATATCGATATTAGTGTATGACGATTCACAAAAGTTATTAGGCTCTACTGATAGAGCATGACCATGTTTCATTTACTTCTCAAGAAAAAACAAACCCTTTTTCCGCGCATTTTATTTCCGTCCACTTCATACAATGACGAGCTGCCATTCCTGGAATTATATGCAATGTAGTAGTCCTGGTTCTTCTTGTGCTCGGCTGGTAGAGTTTTGTCACACGCGTTGGCCTTATATAAGAAAAAAAAGGAACGTAATATTATCTACATAGACAACATGTTGTACACGTATAGGTAATAAAAGGGAACGAAGCTTTACATTTTTGACAAAGCGCATCATCGTTGTTGAAGAACGGTAAACGGTTGGCCTGTGACGTCATTTGGTTCTCATAAATAGGATTTAAAGGATTTGAGGCTTAGGTATTTAAAGTGCATTTAGAGATAATGACATGTTGACTTATATACAGGAATATCAGAATACACAGATGATACGTACTAAGTCTTCGCCAAGGTGAACTGTTCTGAAAACAACATTTGCTATTTAGGTAAATTTAATATTAACTTATATCTAAAATGATGGAATAAGTTAACCTCTCCATCCCACCAACCGACTGACATCGTTGGATGGAGGACATTCTCTACTCTCCATTTTCAATATATTGAGACTGATTATAATGTCTTTGTTGATTAGTGGCAGCCTTCGTCAGAGCGTTCGCAGCTTAAGTAAAGAAATATACATCACAGCAAACCAACTTAGAATTTATTGATGTATAATGAAGATTGTAATATTCAATGACCATAATTGGGGTGTTATCATTCCTTTATTTTTGCCGATACACATCTGTAATATCAATTCAGGCCCTGCGATTACTAAATGTATTCGACGATGCGAGATTAGTTTGCACTAATTAGTAGTAGAATCCAGCTCCAAAGGAGTTTGAACTAATGTGTGAATAGTATTTTTCATAGTTTGTGTTCATAGTTAAACCAATTATGCAAGCGCGTCAACCAATCTATCTCCCTTATGCATGAAGACAAACATCGCAAAATAATTGCGTCAACGTACTTAAATTTTTGAAAAATAACGTTACCTGCTAATTTAACAATTTCAGGGATACTGAACATGGATGAACAGTTTTCTACGGAAACTATGCCGGAATCAAGCAGGCCAAACTTTCATGGCTATGTTATGTGTTGTGTTTTCAAACTTTCTCTGATTGATGTATTATGATATTCTGTACTCCATAGCAAATCCTTCTTTAACATCCATTGGCATACAAAATAATAACAATACAACTTGCTGTAAGTTTGAACGACGCAATTATTTTGAATTAGATTCTCTTATTTTGAATTGTATTCGTTTTCTTTGGGGGACTCCATTTGATAGGTTCCTTCCTGACTCGAGGGACTCAAAGTAGCTGTCGCCTGCTGGCTCACAAACCCTGAGCCGTCACTTAATCAATCGCAACCCACATCAAACTTCATGCGGTGTTAGACCACATTGGAACTATGTAATCATTTATTTTATCGAGTGAACCCTTTGTCCCAACTAAAGGATTAGGCATTGAGGGAACGAGTGTCCTGTCAAATACAAAGAAAATGTTCTCAATATTTCATAACTAGTGACTCGCAGAACTTCAGATAGAGGTCAATTTGTGTAGTTCATTAAGTCTCTATGCATCAAGGAAACTTTTGTAAAGTTGCCGAAATGCTATAGCATGTAATGAATTGGAACTAAAGCAATATATATTTAAATGACTGTATACTTCTAAAGTGCTCACACGGTTTAACTCTTATCACTTTGTTTACTTCAGAAAAATTGGATTAGGACAGTTACGGAAATTAAAATATAGAACAGAAAGGCACCACCAATTTTCGAACTATTTTCGAAAATAATATAAAGAAAAGAACGATTTATCATATTTATGCATTTGAATTGTATTCGAATTGTATTATCTTTACTACACTTCTCCATTGCATTACAATGGGCTTGTTGATAAGCGGTCCTACACGTGAGGCAACTACACTTCTGAAGAGTATTGTATGAAACAGTTATAGCGAGCCATTCTTTTGTTGAGAGACAAAATATTTCTGGAGTTTAGAATTAAATATAAATGATGCAGATGAAGATGTGATCATGTATGAAATCATATTAGTAAGGAAACACTGCGATGTAACTTGATTATACCTCATCATATTAACAACTCTCAATTTCTTGCGCAAATATTCGAGGAAATGACTATCATGGTCAAATTTAAAAGTGTTATACTTATAGACTAGTAGTCAAAATAAACACTGGCTTGGCCCAGTGTTTAGTGAACTGCTCCGCTTGCTTTCTTTTGCATAACGCTTGCTTTCTTTTGCATAACTATTATTTAATCGTTTACATGTTTATGACTTGTGGACCGAGCTTCAATAACATTGTACATCTTGGGTTAAGCTAGTGACGATTAAATGACTTTGGGAACTTTGGTACCAATGGATTTGTTTAATTTAGTCGAAATATAATAAACAAGATGACAGTCGCGTTGCATGTCGAGAAATTTAATGGAATTCACGTCACTAATATTATCGTTTCGCATTTCTAACAAAGGATTTGATATGAGAACATTATTTATTTTGCTTTATCGACATTTAATCTAATTTTATTCTGGCCTATTCAACGATAATATTTTGCAGTTCATTTTCATAGCTATTTCAATATCTGTTCTGAAAATGAAAATAACAAGGTACTATCATCGTCAAAATACGATGCACGAACGAAAATTAAATAATTTGGAAGATCATTAATGAGATAAGATTTTAAACGTGAAAGGATCTATCATAGATCCTTGAAGCACACGTCATGACTAATATTGAGGTTTCATTTACACTCATTTACTGCAGTGTACTAGTCTATTGAAAAGGTACGATTGAACCCATTTTAATGCCAATCAACGTAATCTGTCAGAGCGTTACTTAGACAATAAAATTGTATGTCAACGCTATCGAATGACTTTCAAAACTTGAAAAGAATACAATTTGTCCGAATCTAAATTTTGATACAAAGAATGGAAGGGACAAAATAGCAAATGCATATTGAATAACTTTTATTAGGGTTAGAGTTACATGATTTAGCTAGTTACTTACCAATATTTTTGAAAAAACTCGTTAAATATAAGGTTATTTGTAGTGCTATTGTGCCCAATAGATTTAAGGTTTTTATTTTTATTTTGAACTTGCTGGGCGACAATATTTTATATAAACGTTTTGGTTGCATTGGTGTTATTTTTGAAGTGTTTGAAGTTATTCATGAGATGACTTCATTCAGAGAATCTCATTTGATTTGTAACATGCATGCTTAAAGAAACTGAAAGGACGTTCGAGGATTTTTCTTGCACGAATATTATATACAGTACTATGCTTTTCATGTCTCAATATTTGAAAAATTGCTGATGTTCTCAATGCTTTCTCCTAATTTTTTGAGACAATTTTTTTTTTGACAGAAATTATTGCAAGTTGAGTTAATACGTCAGAGAGATCGTTTATGGCATCGACAGGAGAACAGTTATCCGTAATTTTCTGAAAATAAGGATTACTAGAGTTAGACAACATTGCTTCCAGAGATTCATCGCGGTAAAATCTGGAACGTGATCATTAATGTTTTCCAGTATTATTCCAGAAAGTAACTCATAGGAGGACGTTGAGAATATGTTGTCAATCTCTGTGGCAGTAGCTGAAATTTTGAATATGTGAGTAGATTTTATAATCGAAGGTATAAGCTATGAAGAATTCAAAAACTTTATAATATGTTAGGTAGGTATCATTGTCGGACTTGAGAACAATTTGAAACTGAAGTCATCCCTCAAAAAAAATTCGTTCCTGTGGATGTCGTTTACCTGCAACAAAAAATGTTGACGAGACTCGGAAAAATCAATGCAATTGACTGAGGGTGGTTTACAATTTGTTGCTCAAAGTTATTTGTTTCGATTCATAACACTTTGCGAGAAATAAATATTAATCAAAGATAGGGAGTTAGAAGTATGCGAGAGCTTCCGAACTTTAATGCCGTCACAGACACTCTAACACCGCGCGTATCGGGGATTCACGAGGAAGGAAAATATTGCTAGTAGAGCCCGGCAACTCACTTCAGTGACCAAATTATGGTGAATTTGTGCTCCAGTGGAGAATAAGACAGTCTTATATTGAAATGTATTATAGCGGAAATGTTCGTTCAATATATATTTCGTTTCAATCATTTTCATCGTTATGATTTAACCTACAATAAATTTAATTAAAATTATTCAAGTCAACGTCAACTTCTACGAATTGTTCACTCTCTTCACACTCTAGGGATTACTAGCGGCTAAAATGAAATATATTGTCGATTCAACTAATGGCAATAAATTAAAATAATAATTTACACGGTAATTCTGACGGATTAGATTGTGAATCCATCATACCATAAGTCAGTTCTTGCGCCGTTTGGAGTATTGACCTTGTACGCAACAACTTGACAACGTATAAAGCAAAATAGTCAGCATGTTTGATGACAATCGACTTTTTGTGGAAGTTAATTTAACATTTTGAAGGCTTTAGGGGTAAAGTTACCGGCTTCTAATCGGTCCTGAAGTAATGAATTTCTCGCATATGATACGCTTGATCACTGTTTCACCGACAAACACAGTCCAAAACAAGAGAGAGGTGACATGATCAGCACATCTACCGCGCCGCAATAAATCGAACGAAACAAATGCAGTCATACTCAAAAACCAGTTGGATCAAAGAACATGCGTCATTTCCAAGTGGAAATACAAGCACAATAATATAGAAATACACCAGACCCCTATCAGTCTAACCATCAATGATTAGAACACTACTGAGGCCAGTTCTCGATGTGGTAGTGCTCAGGATAAGTTAAATGATAAAATTCACTAAGTACCCCTTAAATTTGGAATACACATTTATTTAAGGGTATAATTTTATCGAATAAAGTATTTTGGTTACACATTAAGTGTGCTAGTTCTGCGGAGCAACTGAGTACATTCAAGGTCTCGCAACAGCTGTAAACATCTGAGAGACGAGCATCACATGGTCTCAGAATTTCCGCAGAGTAAACAGTGTTGATGTGCACCCTGCTGTTTGGCGCCCAGGGGGCCTTTGAATGGAGCGGTTTAACGAACAATCGAGCCCGCCCGTCAACGGTACCGTAGTTAGAAATCTTTCCATGCAGGAATCCTTTTCTTTGCGTTCCTGAGAACTCACAAGATGGTGCTCCGAGTGGACCACAGGTGTTTGTTGATATACAAGTCAATGTCTTGAATTGACGACCGGCGTGTGAAGTTTCAGCCCTTTTTTTGTCGTCCGGCTTCTTCTTGCCAAGAAGGTGGGCAACATAATATTGTGAAGTTGTTTTTGTTTACAATGAATCAGTTTAAGATCGTAAAACAATGGGGTCTGTTTCTCTCATTGATTGATCACGAAAACTCATCAGACATCAATAAAGGGATCCTCGTTCAAAAACTTTGCTTCAATTGGTAAGGTTTTTGTTCATGGTTACGTATGCCAAAAAAAAGAGCATCGAAATTGTTTCTTTCAAAAAACACTGACGAAGAACAATTTTCATCACTTGAGTGTCATATTCAATTTTTTTTTTCGGAATACTGAAGTTATAAAAGATAGATCACGTATGCTTACTGAGCGAGCAATGACCCAACGTTGAGAAATCAGTGTTTTTTTTTCAAAGCCATTGAACATATTATTCGAACATTTGTAGTAGAATAGAAACTTCCAAAAGAGCGCATGAATCTCACGTATTCATGACGCGATGAGTGATCAATTTGGAGTATTTCTGATCTCAAGTAGAAAGTCGATGAATGAGTATTCTGGGCATCAGTCGGCAGATAAGGTTCTCAACACATACCTTTTTCAAAAACGCTGCTCAGAGCGAGGAGCAGCCTTAGCCACTTTTAAACATATTACTTAGAGGAAAATGTACAGTGGTTATAAAATCCCTATTGTACATGAAAAAAAAATGTTGATTGATAAGTATTGAATAAACTATTATTTCCCTTTACCGTGCTATGCTTTCTCGAACCGGTCGCATAAAGTCAGTAGATCATAATTACTGCATTACTGTCTCTCTGTTTGTTGGTGCAGATACTTCATGGTGCACCTCCAGAACTGGCCGGGCACCGACGATGCTCTGGACAAGCTAGCGAAGGACCTCTCCGCTGTCGGCGTGACAACAAATGACATTGGTTCACCGTCCTGGCAACCCTCAATGTTAGTGACTGTTGTGTTAGTCTTAGTGACGGGCTTTTCGAGCGTGAGTATGTGTTGCAGTACCACAATTAGTATTAATACTTCTCTAAAATTAATTGATAATATTTTAGGTTGTCCACTACACTTTTTAGTAGTAGTTTGAAAAAACTCAGCAGTAATTAAAAATGAATTCATGTCGCAAAGTTCATTGATAACAACTTTTTTTTTTCATAACGAAATTTGTATGTGAAGAATCAAATCTATAAATAAAGTGACCAGAACATCTTACTTTATTTTTATAGATATTTACCTTGCAAATGAAATAGTATGAAGTTTGTTGGCAGTGACGGACGGCGTCTATAACATGCGCAGTCCCAAACATATTATTGAATTTTGATCTGAGAGTCAGCATGTCCTCCTGTTGGGTAATGTTATGGGTTAGAGAGTTATGCAACGTGTGATCAGTGAACCACGTTAACGCACCAAAACTGATCAATTGGATTCAAAACTGAGAGTTGAATCCTGGATTCATCATTAAAAGAATTAAATAACAAATTGCAAAGTTCTACTGAAGATTTGTTGATAAACTCGTTTGGATATTGATTCAGTTTTCAGTGCGATCTACTTTGTTCTGCGGTCCGTGGAGTTTATGATGATTGCCGAAGCATCACGGTCGAGTAGACAAATGATTTACGCTATATTGACCGATTCGTCCGTGTGACTGAAGACGGACTTGGGATTTCCACTATGATGTTAATATTGTTCGTCTCGATCACTCTCTGTTGAACTGGAAACGAGATTCAAATTTAGCCTATAGGCATCTAAAGCATTCTATCAAAGTTCAAAATTGATTTTGAATATTTTCTACACCTAATCTAGTAATAAAAAGTCGATGGATAGAATTATTGTCACAAATAAAGCAAACCATCCATCTTCGTCACGAGATTTTCCCACAACCAAATTGGGACCAACTCGCATGAAGGCTCGAGTAATGAGAGCCAAAGGTTCTGACAATAATTGTTTAAGTTTCTCGTCGTAATAATTTTGAAGATTACTGCATACATATACATTTGGTGCATTCAACCTCTTCCGTTCATTAAAAAAATCACTGATACACTTAAAATTACAGCTAATCATCACTGTTAAGCTCCACTTATCCTCACAAATCACGATAAATTATGAACTGAAATAGATCACTGTCAACAGTAATAATAGTAAATAAAATTTGATTTATTGCAGGTGTCAGTTGGGTTATTGGAAATATAAAATGTATTGTTTCAAATAAAACTTGTATGTTTTTACCACCAATTAAATGGTTCAATGTATATTTTTAATATTTAAACTGCATGTTCAGCTGTTTGAAATTAAAGTTGAGTAATTATTTATTTGCATGGTGTAGATAGTAATTGTACTTAGATAAACTATTTTCACTAATCAATACTGATTTAGTACGCTAACTTTCATTTCACAGCCGATGGATGATATGCAAGGCATGTAAGGTGTTCATTATCTCGTATTCGCCAGAGTATCAACTATACACCCCAAGATGTTAACATTGTATTAGGATTGGAACAAGGGCGGGGGACTGAATCACGTAACACTTATAATAGGTTTATTATGAAATTTATATGCAGGGAAAAGGTAAGGCCGCCCCCACGTCACGGCTTCTCTCACCGTGCACTTTAACGTACACATGTTCAGCAAAATTCTAAATCCTTTTCACGCTGGTGGAAAGGCGTATCTAACGTGTCCAGGCGGCCTCGCCTTGCGGGCACGGCTTTCAGCCGTTGTGCTCAAATCTCTTTGGCGGGAAGACTCGACACCACCAGCTTAAGCCCTATGCAATGCTGGCAGGGCGGGAGGGACCTGACTACATCAACTCGCGTCTTATGCGTTGTTGTCAGGGCGGGGGGGGACCTGACTACATCAACTCGCGACCTATGCGTTGCTGTCAGGGCGGGGGGGACCAGACTATATCAACTCGCGACCTATGCGTTGCTGTCAGGGCGGGGGGGACCTGACTACATCAACTCGCGACCTGTGTTTTGCTGTCAGGGCGGGAGGGATCTGACTACATCAACTCGCGTCCTATGCGTTGCTGTCAGGGCGAGGGGGACCTGACTACATCAACTCGCGACCTATGCTTTGCTGTCAGAGCGAGGGGGACCTGACTACATCAACTCGCGTTTTATGCGGTGCTGTCAGGGCGGGGAAGACCTGACTACATCAACTCGCGACCTATGCGTTGCTCGTCTGTGCGGAGGAGGACATGATCACAACAACTAGCAGTCCTATGTACTTCTCTCAGGGGAGGGGGGGAAAGACCTGCTGTCAGTACGAAGGATGCGGAACGTTCCCATAGCAAGTTATTTGACTGCCTGAATGAAATTCAGCAGTTATGTTTACCTAGAAACAATCTCTTATGACAACTTGCAATATTAGCAGTAATGAAACTTCCTTTTTTATTTGACTTCGCGATCCTGGAAATGGCTGTCACAAATCATCGTTATTTTGTTAATGCAATTGACAGAATTAACTTCAAAATATATATATATTATCTTCTACTATTATAACTCTCAAGGATGTTAACGAGAATAACTCTTCCTTCCTGTGACGCCATACGGCTTCAAATGCACATCTATATTTTTTATTGAAAAAAAAAAACGCGAAATTAATGTGAAGTAAGATAAGTCATTTACAAAGACAATATGTCAGCTCGGGTTGTCTAAAATAATATTTAATCGCTTCGAAAGTAAACCTTTTTTTTCTTCATATAAAAACGTCAATAAACTGAACCAAGATGTGCAGGATCTTGACAATTCCTTCATTTTGATCAGGTCCGTTGATTTATACCTGCTTCCTAGGTGGAAACACCAGCTACCTTATTAATTGTAGCTGACATTTCCTCTCATTTATTGCAGTCCAGTATGAAACTCTATTTTGAGTTACAGTGGGGTAAAAAAAGCCCAGTAAACATCATATAATTAATTAATAATCCTGTGTTCATCTACCAGAGGGCGCTACAAGCCGGATGAATCCAATCCCCTCCCCTTCCCCTTCGTGCTCGTCTTAGTGTTGCTTGTTGTCTTTGTTTATTCCTCCGTTCTAACTACATTACAATGTTTACTTTTAAATATATGTGTGTATAAATACATCATATATATACACGCATATAAACTCTTCATTCACGTGATGTTCCTTCGAATTCTCGTGTCCTATAAATATTCCCTATATCAAGAATACGCATTAAAATATGGGTAGAGTCGTATCAAAGAATGCATTTTTGGTTATACAAAGAGTTTGCAAGTGTCAATGAACATATGAGTATATTCCAATTCCCACAACAACCTAAGCATCTGAGGAATTGGTATTTTGGGATAAGTTTTGGAAGTCACTTACATGCATATGGTCAGAATATGTCTGCGTCCTAAGATCTCGAGACGAATGTTACTATTCGCTGCGTTTCACCACAACAAATGAATTCAAAATGAATACGAAATGGAGTCTACTGCGGACATATTCAGTCTTTGGACAAACAAGGACACCAATTGTGTTGGGACTCACTTTCTGTACTCATAAACACAAAATTGCGTGTTATCTCATTACAAAACATTTACAAGCAACGGTATT
This sequence comes from Gammarus roeselii, assembly GCA_016164225.1. Classification (NCBI taxonomy): domain Eukaryota; kingdom Metazoa; phylum Arthropoda; class Malacostraca; order Amphipoda; family Gammaridae; genus Gammarus; species Gammarus roeselii. The sequence continues at coordinate 4,391 of SDVV010008449.1, read as the reverse complement.
ATTCTGACTATGAATGAAACACTGCAAGCTCATAACAACTGAATGAAACTGGACCTGCAGTTCGCCAAGTACCAACTAGAAAAAATCATAATGCCCCACAATCACTGATAATTCGTACACATGATGATTACCAAATATATCATACCGAAGCAATTGCTTGCACACATATACTGGGATCGCCCTTACCAACCGCTAGCGCAAAGTGAAGCTAATCTACCGCGATTGGTTGCCATAAGCGTCAGCCGACGTGCAGAGTTTTAAATGTTACTACACGAAAGAAACATACTATGATACTATGAAAAATAGCCCTATGTACTGATGTCTAGGCATCAAATATTGCTTACGATTGCTTTACTCAAGCACACTTGCACAGAATTACTCATTTCGCCCAAAGGAAAATTTTAGGTATTTATCGCCATGTTATTTTATTGCAAATGTTCGTCGTATGACGAATATGCACACGGTGTTATCTTCCACCCAATTATGGTTACCATTTATTGTATGAGTCACAGGACGAAAGAATGTCTTACGTGTGTCCAAACATTAGCATTACCCAACGATGACGGTGACGGATACGCACTTGAAAGTGTGAGCCAAACGATCATGAGTACAGTGTATGCGTTATCTGAGGAAATCCTTCGTCTCCCTACCATACGATGACTAGGTAATGAGGCTCGTGTTCTGTGTTTGTACCCTTATTTACATGCAATAAACCCCCATCGTGGTTTAATTAACCGTTTCCTGGTTTTGTTACACACAATGCTATAATCTAGAATAGAAGATTATTTTTTAGCAAATTAAAGAAAGAATTAAACTCATCAAACCAAAATCGAACGGCTGAAACTTGAAATGTCCCATTACAACATCACCGCATGAATTATATTATATTTCTGCTTCAAGATACATCACTTTCCACTATACTTCTCGGAAACACACTTGCGCGTTAGGTAAATATCAATCCAACACACACAATCAGAACTCTCCTTGCTTCTCAATGTCAGTATCAACACAGCGACTAATTTCCCCGCTCGACACGTTACAGCGTAGGCCTGACACAGCCCATCTCTATCACTACAGCTTTGAAGATGACGGGAAATGCAAGACGTGCAGAGAAGCACACGTGCCAGAGAAGCACTGCGTGCAGCTGCTGCTACCGTGAGGAGAGGATCAGCTGTTAAACGTGGAAAAGCGAGAAAGGTGGGAATCACAATAATGTTAATAAGAGGTTAGAAAATTTGGATCCAATTGTTACTATTGTTGATCGAAACGCCTGCGAGACAAATTGTTTTGGATGATGTGAGGTGGTCATCACGAGTGAGTGACGGGCTAATTGTTAAGTATGATGTGGGTAGTAATGAAGAGAAAGAAAAGGGCTATTCGTTTAGTATGATGTAGGGTGGTAATGTAATGTAAGAAAAAGTTATAGATTAGGGGATTTAGGATGGCAATGAAGATGTGAGGGATGATAGTTTAGATGGGTTCACATTAGCATTGGCATGGTTGTTTATACTGAAAAGCATAGAACCGAAGTAATGCAGTAGCGTCCTTATTAACTGCCCCCGAATACTTCGTCTCCCCGTCTCTTTGGAAGTATTTTGAACATTATCTTCACCCCATGTTGCATACACATGCACCGTCAGTGTTGGGTGGGTTTGTTCTTTGTTGTATAAACCTGCAGTGGCTGGGATGGGCCGTAAGGACTCTTGTTGTATAAATCAGCACTGATTATCCTGGGCGGGGATGATGGCTGGCTCGTTGTTGTATAAGGTAGCACCAGTTGTGATGGGATGACAAAACCCATGCTGTTTAATCCAGAACCCGCAGGGCTGGGAGGGCTGTCCTCTTGTTGAATTATCCAGCGCCAACCGTGTTGGAAGAGCTGGCCCATTGTTATACTAACCAGCACCGGCCATGTTGGCAGGGCTGTCTCTTTGTTGTTTAAACCATCACCGGCTTTGTAAAGAGGGCTAGCCGTCGCTTCGTAACCCAGCCTCTGCCGTGTTGAGAAGGCTGCTCATCGCGTCCTTAACCAGCACTTCCGTTTAAGGGATGCCTGCCCCTCGTTGCGTTGACCAGCCCCTACGGCGTTGGAAGGGTTACTTTTCGCTCCATTACCCATCACCGGCAGTGATGGGAGGCGTGCTCCTAGCTGCGGTAACGAGCCACGGTAGTGTGGGGATGCTGCCCTTCATTTCGTTAACTAACCTCTGCCGCGTTAGGAGGGCAACCCTGCGTTGCACTGACCAGATCCAGTCGTGATGTGAGGGCTACTCTATGCAGCATTAGTCAGCCCCGGCTTTGCAAGAAGGGCTGCCCTGCATTGCACTGACCAGATCCAGTCATGATGTGAGGGCTACCCAATGCAGCATTAGTCAGCCCCGACTTAGTAAGAAGGGCTGCCCTGAGTTGCACTGACCAGATCCAGTCGTGATGTGAGGGCTACTCGATGCAGCATTAGTCAGCAACAGCCTTGTAAGGAGGGCTGCCCTGCGTTGCACTGACCAGATCCAGTCGTGATGTGAGGGCTACTCTATGCAGCATTAGTCAGCCCCGGCTTTGCAAGAAGGGCTGCCCTGCGTTGCACTGACCAGATCCAGTCATGATGTGAGGGCTACTCAATACAGTATTAGTCAGCCTCGACTTAGTAAGAAGGGCTGCCCTGCGTTGCACTGACCAGATCCAGTCATGATGTGAGGGCTACTCAATGCAGCATTAGTCAGCCCCGGCCTTGTAAGGAGGGCTGCCCTGCGTTGCACTGACCAGATCCAGTCGTGATGTGAGGGCTACTCTATGCAGCAGTTGTCAGCCCCGACTTTGTAAGAAGGGCTGCCCTGCGTTGCACTGACCAGATTCAGTCGTGATGTGAGGGCTACTCTATGCAGCATTAGTCAGCCCCGACTTTGTAAGAAGGGCTGCCATGCGTTGCACTGACCAGATTCAGTCGTGATGGGAGGGCAACTCAATGCAGCAATAGTCAGCCCCGGCCTTGTAAGAAGGGCTGCCCTGCGTTGCACTGACCAGATTCAGTCGTGATGGAAGGGCAACTCAATGCAGCATTAGTCAGCCCCGGCCTTGTAAAAAGGGCTGCCCTGCGTTGCACTGACCAGATCCAGTCGTGATGAGAGGGCTACTCTATGCAGCATTAGTCAGCCCCGGCCTTGTAATGAGGGCTGCCCTGCTCTGCACTGACCAGATCCAGTCGTGATGTGAGGGTTACTCTATGCAGCATTAGTCAGACCCGGCCTTGTAAGTAGGGCTTCCCTCCTCTCAATGAACCCCCCCCGGCATTGTTGAAATGGCTGCTGTAAGTTGCACTATCCCAGCCCGAGTTGAAAGGGCTACCCTTAGTCGCATGGCCTCATGAAGTCTTTATTGAAGTCGCTTACGACTTGTTTCTCTTCAGGGCTTCCGACCCAGTCTCGAGCAGCAGCGCTCAACGTTGACGTCTGTCTCCGGCTGCATGACAGGGAGCTGTGGCTACAAGAAGAGAGCACGTGGAGAGTAAAGGAGGGGCCTGCTCATTATATTGTTCTACTGCCTAAGGTGTTAAGGAGAGCGATAAGGAGAACGCCCGCTTCTATTGATTAGTTTCTTACGGGGGCAAAGGACTAGAGAGCGGGCTTTTATAGCCCAATGTTTTAGGGTGAGCACTGAGACGAGAGCCCGATTGTAATTATTAGTCTGTTACTGGGATCAATGGAAGAGATCCCGCTTGTATTACTTAATGTGGGAAATGGAACAATAAATTACCTGTGGGCTTTTATTGCCATGCATGTTCATGGCAACAATGATTAGAGAGCCCGATTATATGACCTAACGGGTGGAAGGAAGCAGTAAGAAGAGAGCCAGCTTCTACTGTCTACTCTGCTAAGGTGGCCACTACATAAGGAGCTGGTTCCAATGGCCGTGTGTTGAACAACAACTTGAGTGACCTCTTCTATTGCTTGATGTGTTGAGGTTAGTAATTAGTGATAGACATCTTCGTATTGATGTGGTAAGGAGATCAATACGAAGAGAGCTCGTTCCAATGACCGTATGTGTCAAATGGAGCAATAAGTAGCGACCCGCTCCTACGGCCTAGTGTGTTGAGGGAGCACTAAGTAGCGAGCCCGCTCCTACGGCCTAGTGTGTTGAGGGAGCAATAAGTAGCGAGCCCGCTTCAATAGCCTAGTGTGTTGGGGGAGCAATAAGAAGCGAGCCCGCTTCTATGGCCTAGTGTGGTAAGGGAACAATAAGAAGCGAGCCCGCTTCTATGGCCTAGTGTGTTGAGGGAGCAATAAGTAGCGAGCCCGCTTCAATAGCCTAGTGTGTTGAGGGAGCAATAAGAAGCGAGCCCGCTTCTATGGCCTAGTGTGGTAAGGGAGCAATAAGAAGCGAGCCCGCTTCTATGG
>SDVV010008448.1:0-17205 GCA_016164225.1 Gammarus roeselii | reverse complement strand
GAACGACCAGCCAAAAACGAACAAATCCAGCCAAGCAAAACTGGCCCAACTCCCACCTCCCTCAGCTTGTGAATCAGCACATCATGAGAAACCACATCGAATGCCTTTGAAAAATCAAGCAGCACAACATCCACAACAATGCCATCATCCACCCAGTCTGAAACATCTGAATAAGCCAAGAGAAGCTGATCCTCAGTAGACCAAAATTTCCGGAATCCAAACTGGTGAGGGGAGAGAATTTCATTACTCTCAAGAAACTCAACCAGACCGGAAACAATAATCTTTTCCAGAACCTGGGAGACTGTTAGTCTCCCAGGTTCTGAACAATTTAGATTCATTTTCTGCCCCTGGACCTGATGGTATCCACCCTAGTGTTTTGAAGCAATGGTCTTGGCAGCTGTCATAGCCCTTGTTTTTTGATATTTGTGAAGTCGTGGGGCCAGAGTTTGGCCGGGGGTCTGGAAGGAATCTCATGTTGTTCTCTTATTCAAGTCTGGTGTGAGGAGCAACCCTCTCAATTATTGATCTTTGAGTCTCACTTCTGTTTGTTGTAAGGTGCTGGAGTGGGTTATTGTATCACATGTGGTGTCTTTTCTGGAAAATTCTGGCATTTTGTCAAGCAACCAATTTGGATTCGGGGTGGGAAGGAGCACGGAGGATCAACTCTTGCTTACTTAAGGTGAGGTTGCTGATCTGGTGGATGATGGAATGGTGGTGGATGTGGTCTTTCTGGATTTCTCCAAGGCATTTGATGTTGTCAATCATTTTGTTTTGTTAGCCAAACTAAGTTGTGTGAGTATTTATGGTGGATTGTTGGATTGGATTTGTAGTTTTCTGATTGGGAGGCAAATGTGTGTTCCTGTGGGGGGAGTTGTTAGTGACTTTCGGAAGGTGACAAATGGAGTGGCCCAGGGTTCTGTGCTGGGCCTGCTCTTGTTTCTGCTGTATGTTAATCATGTTGCAAGTGGGATTGGCTTGTAAGTGGAAGGCTTTTGCTGATGACTTCAAACTTTATTCAAGCTTTCCAGGCAAAGTACAAGCAGTTCGCCTGGGTGTGTCTTTTTTGCAGAGAGATCCTAATCTGAAGGTTGCCAAATGTGTTTTTATGCGTTTTACAGGGGTAGTCCTGAATTGGAGCAGCTTGATGATGGGAATTGCTTATAATTTGAATGGTGTGGCACTTGTGCTTGTTGATTCCTGCAGGGACTTAGAGTGCTTGTTGACTCAAGGTTGCGATTTTACCTCAATGTGCACAGTGTTGTTAGAAAGGCTTCCACTCTGGCGACCAGTCTGCGCTGTTCTACAGTCAATAGGAGTTCTGTTTTCATGGTGTCTGGTGTAATAATGGTCTCTTTGTTTATTACTCATATAAGACCCATCTTGGACTACTGCTCATGTGTGTGGAATGTGGGATATTTGGGGGATCTGAGACTGTTGGAGTCTGTGCAGAGAAGGTGGACCAGGGAGATTGATGGGCTGGGTGGAGTGGACTATGGTGAGCGGCTCAAAGCAATGCAGTTGTTTCTATGAGGGGGAGGTTGTTGCATTCTGATCTTGTGAAGTGTTGGAAGATTTTTCATTGTTCTGTTGATTCAGGTTTGTCTGCTCTATTTGAGAGAGCTCCGGATGTTGGCACACAGGGCATTCTTTCAAGCTGGTGGTTCCTCGCAGATTCTTCTGTTTACACAGATTCTTTTATTCTTGCTGTGTGCAGATGTGGTGCAGTGTGATTCACTTTGCGGCTTCAAGAGGGCCCTGGCTAAGGAATTGGGGGCAGTGTTGTATGAGTTTTGCTAGACTCAATTTGATGTGATATTGTGGCTTTGTTTGTGTTGCTGACAGTTGTTTACAGTTGTTGACTGTCTATATTGTTTTTTTTGTTTGGACCTATTGAGTGCATTCCGACCAGCGTCCTGCTGCAGCGCTTGTACCGTGCTGTTCTTTTTGATTGCTGGCGCGCTGAGGTGTACTGCCTCCCATGCCTGCTTGTTCTGTTGGCAGGGCTGTTGGGGCTGTGGGAGGCTGCAAGGGTGAGGGCACATTCAAGCCCTATGAGCCGCTTCACCACACCCTAAAAACCAGTCACACTTTCGCCCAGGCCTCTCAAAATAACATTCTGCTTGCACTGCTCATGAACCTCACACACCTTTTCCCTGACTACATTAAGTTGTGCAGACCTGGCAAATTGCTCAGATTAAGCCTGCTCAAGAGCATGAGGTGTGCAATCATGACTGGGCAACCTGTGCATTGTTCATCAATGTTCGAACCTGTGCACACAAAGCTCCAACCGCCACAACCAGTTGAATAATTTGCCCACCAACGTGTCAATACTGCCAATTGCAGTTCTTCTATCATGTTGACTGCACCTTCACTGCCTGCAATGGTATGTAATAGCACTTCCTTCATTCTCCAGAAGTTCATCTATCACACCTTTCTTTAATCCAACACACCTTTCTTTAATCCAACACACTCTGAGACTGGGTGAAAAGACCTACCACAGTCATGACAGCCAATGGAGACCATAGTCAAGCTGCATCCACAGAATGCACAAAGTTCCACGGAACTGTCAGCACCACCATCAGCCTCATCTCCACAAAACTGGTGCTCCGCGCACCAGCAGCAACCCGCCCGCCCAGCACACCAGACATACCGTAGTTGATGCCGTCATCAAGTGCAGCGCCAGGTGAGCTGGGCAATGCTTCCCCTTGGCTGCTCTCATCATCCACCGCCCTCCTGAATGAAGATCCCTTCTCTGACAGGTTGCACCAGCAGAGTTTGGGTTCCAGTCCGGATTGTTTTCAATCTGCCAAAGGACATCTTTGAAGAGCTTGCATTTCCGCGGTTTGACAAAACTTTCCTTATTCTTGCGGTAGGGGAACAGGTCTTCTGCCTTAGGGTTGCCTGTCTCTTGGGTGCCATAGAAAACGATAGGGTACTTTTGGGGGGCTTCCCACTGGGATCAGGTTAAAATGGCCTAATCCGTCCTGGCCAATGGGGATATCCATTCACTTTGGCAAAGATTAGATCATACGATTTGAAGTCAGAATCAATATCTATGATGGTTTCCTTTTTTCTTAAGGGGCATAGGATCTTCATCATCTGAATCAAGGATTTGTTTGCTCTTCTTTGTGGTGGTTTTGACTACCAAAGACAGAGTACCTTGCCCAGCATCACTCATGCTGCTCATGCCCAGCACCAAAAAATAGTTGCCAATGTCCATGTTTCAATGAGTAGCTAGAGAACAGGGTCTTCCAGTATTGTCCCCTAGTGGAAATATCAATTAGATTGCACTAGCTATACAGTTAGTAGCTAATTGGTACTGGAACAAATTTGATTTTGTGCAGAAATAAAACTGTGTTGAAATAAAAACTGAAGCCATTTTTGCCAGCTGGAATATCCATCTTCAGCTACATCATTGACTAATAAGTTGGGCATGGGTTATTTTTTCATGGCTATTTATCCTCCTTGTATTTTCTTTTGCAGGCACGGCGTTATGATTCAAAGACGACCACATTCTCTCCTGAAGGACGCCTATACCAGGTATGTACAGGGCTACTTGCAGATTATCAATGCCTAGTAGCTATAACTGATTGTTGGCAGAATGTGATGGATGGCTATTCTGATACACTAGTATCATGCAAGTGTGTGAGATTTTTTTGCATTGTCAGTATTACACTACTTTTAGCCGATAGGCATTTATTTCCTGTGAACAGGTGAGGAAACACGTTTTTTTATGCATGCCCTAATGCTGTGCAGGCCTAAATAAACTTTCTCTCCACAACCATCGGCATACGGAGGCTCCTAAATTGAGTGTAGTCTTTGAAACATTACTCCGATTACCTTCATCACTTTATTCAAGATGTGTTGGTTATAAAGGTTGGAATCCTTGGACAAACATTCTAGCATTTTGTTGAAGAATTGTATCCTCACAACAGTGACTTGATGTAACCAGCTACTAAACAATATCAAAGCCCATCTCGGCAGGGCACATGATTGTTAGCCGAGCTGCGCTCAGCAGTTACATATCCTACATTTCAGCTAGGCCTATTTAATGGATGAAGGGAGATTGGTGAAAAGGGTGATGAATGTGGAGGCGAGTGGTCGCAGGCCTAGAGGCAGACCGAAGTTTGGGTGGATGGATGGTGTGAAGCAGGCGTTGGGAAGGAGAGACATGAAAGTGGAGGTGGCGAGAGAGCGTGCAATAAACAGGTGTGAGTGGAGAATAGTTGTGAAGGTTGATTTTGACGCTGCTCTGATTTGCTTTCCCGCCCTTGGCATCCCGCTGTTTGGATGGTCGTGTGTGGGGGGGCCCGGCTATTATGACGTGGCGGGGGTAAACCAGTGAAAACTGTCGGGCCCTGCTGCTGACGACGGATCCTCGGACTGCGCTCGTGACCCAGAGTGTATGTTGAGGGGGTACCGGCCGGACCCTTGAGCACAAAAGGGCTAAGTTGTGAGCGTATGAGGGTGTGAGGTGTGCCTTGCCGTCGGCCACCCCTCCTTCTGAGGGATGCGGCCTAATGTCTGTATCTGTATCTATTTAATCTGTATTTAGCACATCGCGCATTCAATCATCTTTTTGTGCTTATTCTAGCAGTTCATGATCTTTGTGGTTTTGGCAGGTGGAGTATGCAATGGAGGCTATTAGCCACGCAGGCACTTGCATGGGCGTGGTGGCTGCCGATGGCATCGTGCTAGCAGCCGAGCGACGCATCACGAACAAGCTACTCGATGATGTCTTCGTGTCGGACAAAATATACAAGATTGATGAGTAAGTGGATAGATTGATAATTAGATTTAGTCATTTTTATATATTTGGAAGCATTTGTTGGCAAACATTCCTATGTAGCTGCTGGTGGGAAATGTCTGTTAGTCATGTAGATTTTCTTTTCCTCACTCTCCCTAATATTCTGTATTTTTCACTCATTGCTCTGCAACTAGCTAGGTTTTCGTCTATTCAAAACTGCATTTCGGGGCTCACACTTTTTGAGTTGCATCTCTTTTCACCGTGGAGCTAAATTGTTTGACTACCTAGTTTTTATAGATCTATTTGGAGAATTGCTAGCCATCTGGTGCCTTATACTGAAGGGACCCTTCATTATTCCCCTCCTCTCCTCAGTGACCTAGCGTGCAGTGTGGCCGGCATCACGAGTGACGCCAATGTGCTCACCACTGAGCTGCGCGCTATAGCACAGCGCCACAGGCTCCAATTTGGCGAGCCCATGCCGCTAGAGCAGTTGGTCATGAGACTGTGTGACCTCAAGCAGGCCTACACGCAGTACGGAGGTGAGCTATGCAGCCACCCGGACTTCCCTACAGGGAAGCAACCATTAGTTTTAAGGCTACTACACTGATGTAAATGAGGTATAGCTCTCACTCAAGTAGGCATAGGATAGGAGTTCCTCCAGCTATTAATGGAATCTGTCGATTGACAGTATAAATTCTAAGTTGCAACTTGCTCTGAAAAGGTTTGAGAGTGCCGTTGTTGTACTATGGACAGACGATGCTGTTGCTTGCTTTATGAGCTAAAGTTACGTGTGAACCGCTTTCAATAAGATGTTGTACTGGCTGGCCTCGATACTTGTGATACATGGATTTTTTTTTTGTGGAAATGAAAATATTGTGTGCTGATAGTTGTCAGTTTACATGACAGCAGCAGGGTAAAGCGAGCTCCTACTTACATTACTGAATACCGAAACTGTAAACATTTATTTATATTGTAAGTTAATTTGTAAAACTTTTGTGTAACTGTTTTTGTTTGTACCAGGCAAGCGCCCATTCGGCGTTTCCATCCTGTATATGGGCTGGGACCGTCGCCATGGCTACCAACTGTACCAGAGCGACCCGTCAGGAAACTACTCGGGGTGGAAGGCGACCTGTATCGGCAATAGCAGCAGCGTGAGTCGAGGAGATACCTTGAGGTTCAATAAGAAAAATTTCACCTCATTCTGTTGAACAATGATTACAGCATCTGTAATCTGTTGATTAGATTGAAACAATCAGGATTATAAGCAACAGTCAATATCTTTGAAGATTACACCTTATTCTGTGTAGGAATAATCGCAGCATCTGTACTCTTGATAATTAGATTGAAGGAATCTGAGTTACTAGCAACAAAGTCAATATCCTTAAAGATAACACCTTGTTCTGTGTAAAAAGGATCGCAGCGTCTGTACTCTGTTGATGATTAGATTGAAGGGATCAGGGTTCCTAACTAGAGTCAATATCCTCGAGGAACCGACGGTCTGCAGGCGAGTCCGTTAATACCTCGTAGTTAGTCCATTACTAAGAAAGTAGTTGGTGCTGGGGCCAGTGTGACTCGGAGCTGTGTAACTAGATAACTTCAACTGCATCATTTCACTTGGATGTCATTGATGTTGTTATTTGTATATCCTGAAAAAATGAAAAGTTAATGTCTAACTTTGCTTCAGCTTTCTCGGCAAGCCCACTTTTTTGTAATAAATTGTTGTGGCTGTTATTCCTGAAAGGTAGCTGGTGTTCCTGATATAGCCACGAACTTCTAGCCTGCAGAAAGCCCTAGTCGACTAGTTTACTGTGTAGAATATTACCAATGCTAGGCTTATTGCAGTGAGCTTGGTACTGTCAACTTGGGATGCAAAGTTCCTTTCATTAGAAAAATATTAAGAATTCAGTGAGGCAAATCCCTTCAAATGGTAGAAGAGCCTTCAACTTTATTTATGGTTACTAGAGGCATGTTTGAAATGTAGGTACCTATGTTCATAGTGTAAGAGGGGTGCCGTGCTGTTGGCCACGCTCACTTCCTACGAGATTCGGACTAGTGTCCATCTGTACTTATGTATCTAATTGCCCTGTGGAGAAATGTCCCTCAATCTAATCTAATAGCTAATCGTTTTTTTGATGACGTTATGTCTATCCTTATTATAAACGATATCTAATACTTCTTGATAAATAATGCATGGCTGCTCTTGCTAGTTACGTCCAGCATTATTTAAAACAATATCTAATATTTCTTGATAAATAACGCGTGGCTACAGTGGCTAGTTACGCCCATCCTTTTATAAAACTATATCTAATATTTTTTGATAAATAATGCATTACTACTGTAGCTAGTTACTTCTATCATTATTTGAAACAATATCTAAGACTTTTTTATAAATATTGCGTGAGTACTGTAGCTGGTTACGTTTATCATTATTTAAAACAATATCTAATACTTTATGGTAAATAATACGTGGCTACTGCGGCTAGTTCAAGAAAAAGTACAAGGATCCATTGCAGCTTTGTCAGACATGGTTAGACATTTCGATAAGTCAACTGATTTCTTTATTAATAAATTCCGGAATTTGAAATGAAAAATTGTAATTTTATTCTGAAGCTACTTGTCAGAAAATATTTTGGTTGCATAGAAGATAGCCCACTAACAAGTAATCTTTAGGTGATGACTCCACCGCACTTTTATCCGCACAATGGATTGTAATAAGTGAAAACAGAGCATTATTTTCTCTAGCACTATAATTGTTTGCTAACAGTGCTTAGTCTGACGGATCTTGAAATTGCATTATCCACGAACACTGTCGTGCTACGTATATCTCAGTGTTGGCGCCCTCACTGACCAGTGATAACGGGGGCGAGTGGAAGGATCGTCTTGCAGTCAGCTACCCTAGGGAGAAGTAGCTGCGGTCTATTTATACCAGCGCATTCACTCTGTTAGCTCGATGTATGTTTAGAATTCCCAGCCTCACACCAACTCTAGTACCTCCCATCAGGCCTCATGGGCTCGTGCGGATAGGCGTCTTGACACCTTCTCTTCCTCTCCAGGCTGCTGTGTCCATCCTGAAGCAGGAGTACGGTAGCGACTTGACCATCCATGCGGCTCAGCTGCTTGCTCTCCGCACCCTGCACAAGACGCTCGACATCACCAAGCTGACGCCCGACAAGTTAGAGCTGGCTACACTCGTGCACGAGGACGGAGAGACAAAGCTGCACGTGCTCTCGTCGGATGAGGTGAGTTAAAATATGAAGAGGTTCACTCGTTATCAAATTTCTCTGGTGTGTTTTAGAATTCTGACGGCAACAATTATTTCAGAAGCTTCGTTTGACTTTCAGTGCCCGAAGGACATGAACTCCAGCGCATTATTTATCCTTGTCACTTTAATATCGTCACGTTGAGGTTCTGGTGGAAATGAGGCCCAAATCAAATATCGTCTAATCAAAAATTTGTTTTTTAATTAAGTTACTTTTGTAGGCAATTTTGTTTTTGTAATTTTTAGATTCTTGGCTTATACAGCTGGGTTGCAGCGTAGCTGTCACCTGATAGCCTTTTTTTACCCACGGCGCTTATAAGCTGCTCTTTAATCATTTAAGGGACTGGCCAGAATCTCTCACTCTAGGTCAGGTAGGTGCGAACCTACAACCTACAGCTCCAAATAGACGTCTGTTGTGAGGAGAGCCCGACACGCTACCCACTCAACCACCGAGCTTGTGGTGTCCTCAAGGTTGATGTGGGTGAAAGTTAAGTTAGGCGTGGAAAGATGGGTTATTGTGCGTGCGTACGGAGGGGGAGCAATTTTGAACTTACACGAGTGAGTGCATTGAGAGTTTTGGAGGTCAATCCAGTGTGGTTGTACTGGGTGACGTTGATGCGAGAGTTGGAGATGTAGCAGTAGACTATGGGATGGGGAGGTATGGCGTTCCCGGTAGAAATGAGGTTGGAGAAAAACCTGGTAGACCTTTGCAAGGAGCAGGAGTTGGTGGTCGGAAACAGCTTGGTCAAGAAGCGAGAAATCCACCATTACACATGGTGCAGTGGTGGAGAGAGCGCTGATGAATTTTGTGCTGATTTCGGGGAGTGCTGGGACCATACGGCCTCAGCACCTTTGGAGTTCCTGTACCTCCTGTGGTACCCGTACATACCGCAGACGTTCGCCGCGTAATAGACTTTGACTTTGCACAGTAGTAAACCTTAACTCGAACATTGAAAGGCGCCCTATGGGGGAGCCTATTATGACTCACGTTGAGGCTCTGGTGGAAATGAGGCCCAAATCAATCAATCAATCGAACATTGAAAAAGAAGAAAAACAAAGACTAACGTGATGCAGCACTGTTTGCTGGTTTGACATTCGGCGCCAGAAGGTCGATGACTCCAGCGCGCTAGAAAGCCTCGTCTCGGACCCACTTTCACTGTGAACCAATCAATCACCTTGCTTCCCACTCTGAAACATGCTCGGCTGCCAAAATAGAAACTCCGCACCGCTTTTAACAAGTTTCCGCTCACTCCATACAAACGGAACACCCTCCACAGCGCTTCCCTGTCAATCCTGTCGTATGCCTTTTTCAGATCCATAAAAGCCCAGAACACGTCCTTTCCCTTGACAAGGTACTTCTCACAGACTTGTCTCACGCGCAAAAATCTGATAGGCACACCCTCTACCTCTCCTAAAGCCACAATGTTCCTCTCCAATTGCGCAATCCGTACATTCTCAAATCCTTTTGATCAGTACTCCGCCATACAGCCTACCGACCACACACAACAAACTGATACCTCTTGAGTTGCAGCTTTCATTTTGCATCTCTTTTGCCCTTATACAGCGGGACAATGCACGCACTGCGCCACTCAATCGTTAGCTCGCCCGCCACAAAAAAAAATGTTCAGTAGCCTCACCAAAACATTCGACAATCGTTATTCCAACCTTGTACAGGCACTCAGTCGCAACGCCATCCAAACCAGGGGCTTTCTCTGCGTTCATCACCTCCACCGCCTCATGCACTTCTTTCCTAGTAATGGTCTCAGCAAGTCTCTCCATAAACCGGCATCCGCGCACTACCACCCACAGCCGCAATGTCAGCTTCTGTGTCATCCTAGACATTCAACAATTCATCAAACTGCACGACCCACCTTTTCCGTACACCACCATTTTTCGTCAACAACTGGTCATTCTCATCTTTCACCGCCTCCTCCTTTCCGATCTCACTCTTTCTCACCTTCTTAACCTCTTTCCAAAACATATTTTGCTCTCCTCAAAATTCTTGCACAACCGTCAGCCCCACCTGGCATCAGCGTCCTTTTTGGTTCTCCTCACCACTCACTTTACCTCCTTTCTCTACTCCTTACAGTTGTCATAGACCACCACCGACTTCGCCTGCAACCACTTCTCAAAAGCTCTTCTCTTCTGCGCTACCGCCAGTTTGACCTCCTCGTTCCACCACTCGCAGCCCTTCCGTCTGCACCCGCCCACACGTTGCACATCACACACATTTCTCGAACATCTGAACAAGGCGTCTCTAAACGTCTTATTCTTCCTCCACATCTTGCAGGTCCTGCCCTCTCACGTTGTCAAATTCCTCCCTCAACGCCCGCTTGGTACTCCTCCGCCCTGCTCTGCTTATCTCATTTAGCTCGCTCAGTTCCACTACCTCCGCCCACTCTTTTGTTCCCCTTCCACCTATGCTCCACTCTTAATCTTCCTTCCGCCAGCAGATAGCCAGACACTTCTCCACCCTCTCCTCTCAACACCACCCGCACATCCAACAGCCTCCAGACCACTCTCCTCGAAATCGGCACATAATCCATCTGCTCGCTCCACCATTGCACCTTGGGCCATCCTTACCCGTGTGTACTTGTGGATGTCTCGCTTCTTGAACAGGCTGTTGCCGACGAACAGCTCCTGCTTCATGCGTAAACCTATGAGGTTTTCTCCACTGTCATTCCTACCAGGAACGCCATACCTCCCTATCCCATTATCCACTGCTACATCTCCCACTCACGCATTAAGCGCAGCTTATGGGGGAGCCTATTATGACTCACGTTGAGGCTCAGGTGTAAATGAGGCCCAAATCATATCTCGCATTTAGGTCGCCCAGTACAATCACATCGAATTGACTTCGAAAACTCTCAATACACTTGCTCAGGTCAGTCCAAAATTGTTCCCACTCCTCTCACTGCCAGGTCCGCACGCACTCAAAAATACCCATTTTACTACGCCAAACATTATCGTCACCCACATCAATCTTGAGGACACCTCTTACCACTCAGTAACGCTACTAGTCAGTCGATCACTCCATAACAACACCACACCTTCTCGTGCCCAACCTTCATCCACGCCTAACTTTCTTCCACTTAACACCACTCCAAACTCACTCTCGCCCTTACCCTTCAACTTCACAACACATCTAACTTCCTTCTCACAAACATATCGCCAATTTCTGGCCTCTTCGTTTTATTGACAAAGAATATGACAACGTGAGAGGACAGGACCTGAGAGATGTGGAGGAAGAATGGGAGACGTTGAGGGATGCGTTGCTGAGATATGCGAAGAAGGTGTGGTGCGCGCCGTGTGGGCGGGTGCAGATGGAAAGGTTGCGAATGGTGGAACGAGGAGGTCAAACTGGCGGTGGCACGGAAAAGAGGAGCGTTTGAGGAGTGGTTGCAGGTGAAGCCGGTGGTGGCTTGTGAAAGGTACAAAGAGAGGAGAAACGAGGTGAAGCGGGTGGTGAGGAGAGCCAAAAGGGATGCTAATGTCCGGTGGGGCAGATGGTTGTGCCAGAATTTTGAGGAGAACAAAAAAATGTTCTTTTAAAGAGGTGAAGAGGGTGAGAAAGGGAGAGACCGGAGAGGAGGAAGTGGTGAAAGATGAAAATAGCCAGTTGTTGTTGGAAAATGGTGATGTACGGAAGAGGTGGGCCGAATATTTTGCTGAATTGTTGAATGTCGAGAATGACAGAGAGGCTGACATTGTTGCGGTGGGTGGTGGTGCTCGGATACCAGTTTTGGGAGAAAGACTTGTGGCGCACATTACCAGGACATAGGTGCAAGAGGCGGTGGACGTGATGCAAGCAGGGAAAGCCCCTGGTTTGGATGACGTTGCGACCGAGTGCCTGAAGAAGGGTGGAGTAACGATGGCCGAATAGTTGGCGAGGTTACTGAATTTGTGTTTTGTGGCAGGCGTGGTACCGAGTGAGTGGCGCAGTGCCTGCATTGTTCCGCTATATAAGGGCAAGAGAGATGAAAAAAGAATGCTGCAACTCGAGAGGTATCAGTCTGTTATGTGTGTTTGGTGAGTTGTACGGGAGAGTGCTGATCAAAAGGATTAGAGACTGTACGGACTGCGCAATAGGAGAGGAACAGTGTGGCTTTAGGAGTGGTAGTGGGTGTACCGATCAGATTTTTGCAGTGAGACAGGTCTGTGAGAAGAACTTGCCAAAGGAAAGGATATGTTCTGGGCCTTCATGGATGCGGAGAAGGCATACAACAGGATTGACAGGGATGCGCTGTGGATGGTGTTGCGTTTGTATGGAGTGGGCTGACATCTGTTGAAAGCGGTGCAGAGTTTCTATGCTGACAGCCGAGCATGTCAGAATGGGGAGCGAGGTGAGCGATTGGTTCACAGTGAAAGTGGGACCGAGACGAGGCTGCGTGTTGTCTCGGACTGTTCAACCTCGATATGGATGAAGTGGTAAGGGAGGTGAACGCGAGTGTTCTGGGTCGTGGCTTAGAATTGTTGGAAGCGAATGGGCGAAGTTGGCAGTTGAGCAAGATGCTGTTTGCTGATGATACGGCCCTGGTTGCGGATTCAGAGGAAAAGCTATGAAGGCTAGTGTCTGAGTTTGGTAGATTGTGTGAGAGGAGGAAGCTTCGAGTGAACGTGGGTATGAGTAAAGTAATGAGATGCTCGAGGTCTGTCGATGCGAGCAAAATTAGTGCCCCCCTAAATGTAGAGCTCTTAAAGGAAGTTTAGTGTTTTTAGTATCTGGGCTCCCATGTGGAGATACCTGAACTACTGGAAACTGAAGTGAAGGCGCGAGTGAAGGAGGGCTGTAAAGTGTTGGCTGCACTGAAGAGTGTATTGTGCTGTAGGACGTTGGGGATGGAAGCAAAGAGGGGGCTGTATGAGGGTGTTGGTGTCTCAACTGTGCACTACGGAGCTGAGGCTTGGGGGGGGTGAGAGCAGAGGAGAGAAGAAGGTTGAATGTTTTCGAGATGACTTGTTTGAGGAGCATGGCTGGAGTAACGCTGAGAGACCGGATTACCAACGGCGTGGTTCGAAACTGAACAGGGATGGTGAAGAAGTTTAAAGACTGAGTGGGTTCGCGTGTTCTGAGAGTGTTCGGGCACATGGAGAGGATGGATGAAGGAATATTGGTGAAAAGGATGATGCACGCGGAGGCGAGTTGTCGCAGGCCTAGAGGTAGACCGGAGTTTGGGTGAATGGATGGTGTGAAGGAGGCGTTAGGAAGGAGAGACATGAATGCGGAAGCGAGATAGCGTGCACTGCACAGGGTGAGTGGAGAATGGTTGAATTTGACGCTGCTGTGATGTGCATTCCCGCCCGTGGCATCCCGTTGCCGGGATGGTCGTGGGTGGGGGCGGCCATTATGACGCGTCGGAGGCAAACCAGTGTAAACTGTCACCCCTGCTGCTGATAACTGATCCTCGGACTGCACTCGTGACCAGAGTGTGTTGCGGGGTTACCGGCCGGACCTTTCAGCACAAAAGGGTTAAGTTGTATGAGGGTGCAAGGTGCGCCTTGCTGTCGGCCAGCCCTCTTTCTGGGGGATGTGGCCTAGTGTCTGTAACTGTTGATTCATCCCTACTACAGCCACGCACATTCAGCGACCCTAACAAGAGGGTTCGGAGAGGTATCTCTCCTCCCGCCGCTCGTCTTGCCGTCTTTTAGGGAAAAAATTTCAGAGGAGGGGATTCGTAGTTCCTTCGCCCGCTCTTTTCTAAGCCTCTGCTAAAGGGCCCTCCTTTTAATCGCTTTCGCTTTCTAGCAGTATGTATTCTAACTCCCCCGCCACAGGGTACTTGGAACACAGTAATTACTCCAACGACTTCATTTAGGACGACACCGATTCTGCACGAACTCACAGCTTGCTCTCCACTCAAACAAAACGCCACCGCATTTCGGGGGAGTCTGCATTACCAAACGCCGACACGAGTCTACCCCACTTCTTCGCGCCCTACGGGTAGCCTATTATGACTCACGTTGAGGCTCTGGTGGAAATGAGGCCCAAATCAATCAATCAAGTACTCACTGAACTGCCAAAACCGCCCACGCGATCAAACAGATACAGACATTAGGCCGCATCCCCCAGGAAGGGGGGTGGCCGACGGCAGGGCGCACCTGATACGCTCACACAACTTAGCCTTCTTGTGCTAAAGGGTCCGTCCGGTACATCCCGCAACATACACTCAGGGTCTTGAGTGCAGTCCGAGGATCCGTTGTCAGCAGCAGGGCCCGACAGTTTTTAGTGGTTCTCCCCCACCCACGACATCCTCCACGCGCTCATAGCTCAAAACCTCGACCCCTAACCCACTCGCGCTCACCTCGCTGTCCACGCCATCCATGTAGGGATCGAACAGGCAGGAAGACATCACGCAACCTCGTCTCGGTCCTACCTGCTCTGGAAGCCGAGCATTTGCCTCTCCCTATTTTGATACTTGCTTAACTGCCAGCATTGAAATTTTGAACATCAAACTAATTTCATGAGGTCCAAATCAAAATTCAGCAAATTCACGACCACTTATACAAATGCAACGAACACCACAACGCCAACTTGTCGACCCTATCGTATTTTTTTCAGATCCATGGTCCAGAACTCATCCTTTTTCTTTTTCGGACTGCGAAAACCCTATTTGCACGCCATCTAACACTTTGGAAGCTACATTTTTCGCCAAACGCATGTGTCCGGTCGCCAATAGTCTTGATTGACTCTCTCGTATATTTGACAGTCAGCAAAAAATATGATACAAATATCATTAGATACAGACTAGGCCGAAATTCCCCAGCAAGGGGGGTGGCCGATGGCAAGGCGCACCGTACATTTAGCCCCTTTTGCGCAATACAGCCTCCGGGTCATGAGTGCAGTCCGAGATCAGCTTATTTTGTCACCATTATGAATGAGTCAAATCGGATTCATCTCGTAAGAATTTGGTTCTTTGCGTTACTTCTCAAATATTGGGTATCGTTTCCTAAGAATCAAAGAGTCAGGTCTCTGCACAGTTTTTTGTATACCTGGTGGGGGTCACTTCAATTAGAGAGGAGCCCACACCATTGTAAGCAAGGTCTACAGTTGATGAAAGCTAGTTGGCTAAAATTGTTTCCTAACTCGCAAACTCATTCAAATTTCTTATTGGAGAGTATTTTGATACAAATCACGCTGTTTTACGGGATTAAAACCACGATAGAGATCAAGGTCACCTCAGACTTTGTATCGGTCTAATGGTTATTTATATTGTATGGTAGCGGTTGCATTGTTAAAGACTATGTTGTGAAGAAAAACTACAAGTACATTTAGTTATGTTTGTATTTATTTTACAGGTGACTTCACTTATCAAAGAACACGAAGCGAAGGAAGCTGAAGATGAGAAGAATAAACAAGAAAAAGCATCGAGTTCAACCAGTTAAATTGTTGGAATAAGTTAATGTTATAGTTAATACATGGTTTCACATAAAACTTGTTTATTATGCAATCAACCGTAAGGTACTTGTCGCATGTGAGGGAAGTCACAATCCGTGCAGGTTAGGAACTAATGCAACATAGCATTTCTCTGATAACCTTACTATTTACCTTGACCAAATAAATTCGTTCGTGACAGTTTCATGGGAAAAACAAACTTTGATAAGAGTGTGCAGTCGTTATCATCAAGTTGTGAGTGCATTATGAAGTTTTCCACAAACATGAGAATGGAAAGTTTGGGAGTTATGATTAGGGGTGTATCACATCAAAACCCTCATAAATGCCAGTTTGCTGTTGAGAGATTACACACATTTGTTCCAAGTATAAGTAATGGACGAGTGAAATGCTAAGGAATAACTTACGGCGATGATCAGCCCAACGTTCGTTTTTACAGCAGACGGCCTGGATATACGGCATACTTCATTCAATACTTATCCTCCGGTTCAATCCAGTAGTCTTCTTCATCCGCATATTGGCTAATTTGCTCCTCAAACTGCTTGTATTTCATCGCTTCGTTTTCCATTAAATGTTGTTCCGCCTCACGAGCAGCTCTTTTCTTGACGAACGCTATGTCTTCAGGATTATCACGCGAGGTTTTCTGTAAAACAAAAAACGTTCGTAATCTCATCTTAAATTATCTATTGCAGTCTTGTTAACCGTAGCTAGTTATCTGATCAAAATTTATGAACAAATTATATGTTCTCAGAAGTAATGAACATAAGAAACCATGTACAATAACGGTAACTGGACAACATGCGAAAATTCCCCATGGTTCATATTAATTTGATTTGAGCCTTATTTTGGAGTAAATTGTGTAGTTACATTATTATTATTATTATTATTATTAAAACTTTCATTTCCATCGTTAAGCAATGGGTTTTCAATACTTGGGTCTAACACATCAAACTTATTTTTTAAAATGCCGTATTTTAATTAGCGAAGCGAGAAATAAAAATGAATTCGTCCTGTCGGCGGCCGATTTGTAGCTACTTCGTGTTGCAAAACCGTTTTCACAATAAGTGCTATTTTTCAAGTGAGAAACTCATGGGCATGGGATTGATAAATTCAAAATTAATGAATACATCGCCGCTCATCTCTAGTAGGCGGCTGGCTTGTCCTGCATGAAACCGAATGGAATACACAATATACCATTGAATTTATACCACACTTATAAATTCATACTTATACATATACATGCACGAACACATATATACAAATACATATACATGTACACATACAAATACACACATATACGCGTACCTACCTACTTACATCTATGGACGACAATCAGTATAATTCAGTGGATTAGTACAAAGCTCAGATGGACGGAGTTCACCAAGAGAAAATAGAGAACAATGTTACCTTTTATGATGGCGATTGCAACTTAAAAATGGTACGGTAATTGGTAGAATTCATTAATTTTTTTATACTGTATCGTATTCATTTAGGTGAGAGAGAGCGGCCACATATTATTCATCGACAGACAGAGCTCACTTTAAAAGGATCGAGACATTGAAATAGATGAGACGCTAGTTAACAGCAAGGGTAATTGATTGATTGATTTGGGCCTCATTTCCGCAAGGGTAATTGTTGATTGGTTGATTGATTGATTTGGGCCTCATTTCCACCAGAGCCTCAACGTGAGTCATAATTATTATTATTATTATTATTAAAACTTTTATTTCCATCGTCAAGCAATGGGTTTTCAATACTTAGGTCTAACACATCAAACTTATTTTTTTAAATGCCGTGTTTGAATTAGCG
>SDVV010008447.1:680-17205 GCA_016164225.1 Gammarus roeselii | reverse complement strand
CTGCGTACTTGACAGACGAGCGCTGCGTACTTGACAGACGAGCGCTGCGTACTTGACAGACGAGCGCTGCGTACTTGACAGACGAGCGCTGCGTACTTGACAGACGAGCGCTGCGTACTTGACAGACGAGCGCTGCGTACTTGACAGACGAGCGCTGCGTACTTGCTGAACTTGGGCAATGTTATAATCAGGTTAGATGCTTCCTCGCGTCTCCAGTCGAAGCGTGATTGAAAACATGTCCACTAAAAAAAAAACGGCTACCTCTCGGTAACAAGAAGGAAAATTGACAGGGTAAAGCAGACTCCACTAAAACTGTTTTCGTGAGAATTAAGACTTAGAAAGAAGTTCAAACATCGAAGACTCTAATTTTTGCATACATTTGAAGTTGAAAGAATGTAGATTTATAACCTAATTGGATTGTTTAGAGACTCAGACTTAAAACGAACTCAGACTGCTGCGATACAATTATTTGAGAAACCTAAATATCTAAGGACCTAAGACTTGGACTGTAGGGAAACTCAACCGCTCAATTATCTTATAAATCTGAAAATATATTATGACTTTGTCTGTTCTGTAAATCAGTTGAACTGAGACTTGATAAAATTAATGACTAATGAGGGACTTGGGCATCTACTGAGCGCAAACTTCGTTGAAAATTTGACCGCAGGAAACTTTGTTATGTCTGGAGAGCCACATTTTCACCTAGTTTCAGTCCAAGATCCCTTTGAACTTGCGTGTGTAGACTGGAGCAAATGAGTTGCTGGGAATGTGAGTGGAAACAGCCTTGGGAGGCTAGTTTGTGCTTGCGCCACCACGATCCGTCGAGTGCTTGTGGCGATAACACAGACATGCTCTCATGATCTGGTAGGGAAATAAAACGTACCGGAGATGGAGGAAGGGGAGTGGGCGCTGTGTTTGTTTATACGGAATACCAGAATTACAAACAGAGTACATTCAGAATCGAATCCAGAGAAACCGATTTACTTATTGGTCTTGAGACATGACAGAAGCTAGTAAATGAATCATCAATTAGTTACGGCAATAGCTGAGTCTACACGGGCCAGTATGTCATTTAATATAAGATAACAAGTCTTATGTTTCACCTTCAGAAAAGCTGTCTACATAAATGGTATAGTTTAGGATGAAATACATTGACTGAAGCAGAGAGAGACAACAGTCCTAGTATAACGTATATGGAAGAATACAAAGATTTCTACTCAATACGTCAAAATCATTACTTATTACTCATAGGATATTTCCCTACATACGTAGTCAAGAGTAGATGGTGTTTTACTTGGCGATCATATAAGTAGCCAGTAGTAGATGACGTCCTGCATGGCGATCATCAATAATGTTCGTCATATGCCCTTACTGCTCTCACTCTGTATGAGTGATCGAGCCAGTTACTGCCCATACTGCTCTCACTGTATGAGTGATCGAGCATCTTACTGCCTTTACTGCTCTCACTCTGTAGGAGTGATCGAGCCAGTTACTGCCCTTACTGCTCTCACTCTGTATGAGTGATCGAGCCAGTTACTGCCCTCACTGCTCTCGCTCTGCACGAGTGATCGAGGCAGTTACTGCCCTTACTGCTCTCACTCTGTATGAGTGATCGAGCCAGTTACTGCCTTTACTGCTCTCACCCTGTATGAGTGATCGAGCCAGTTACTGCCCTTCCCTACTGCTCTCACTCTGAATGAGTGATCGAGCCAGTTACTGCCCTTACTGCTCTCACTCTGTATGAGTGATCGAACCAGTTACTGTCCTCACTGCTCTCACTCTGTTTGAGCGATCGAGCCAGTTACTGCCCTTACTGCTCTCACTCTGCATGAGTGATCGAGCCAGTTACTGCCTTTACTGCTCTCACTCTGTTTGAGTGATCGAGGCAGTTACTGCCCTTACTGCTCTCACTCTGTATGAGTGATCGAGCCAGTTACTGCCTTTACTGCTCTCACTCTGTATGAGTGATCGAGCCAGTTACTGCCCTTCCCTACTGCTCTCACTCTGAATGAGTGATCGAGCCAGTTACTGCCCTTACTGCTCTTACTCTGTATGAGTGATCGAGCCAGTTACTGTCCTCACTGCTCTCACTCTGTTTGAGCGATCGAGCCAGTTACTGTCCTTACTGCTCTCACTCTGCATGAGTGATCGAGCCAGTTACTGCCTTCACTGCTCTCACTCTGTATGAGTGATCGAGCCAGTTACTGCCCTTACTGCTCTCACTCTGAATGAGTGATCGAGCCAGTTACTGCCCTTACTGCTCTCACTCTGTATGAGTGATCGAGCCAGTTACTGCCTTCACTGCTCTCACTCTGTTTGAGCGATCGAGCCAGTTACTGCCCTTACTGCTTCCACTCTGTATGAGTGATTGAGCCAGTTACTGCCCTTACTGCTCTCACTCTGTATGAGTGATCAAGCCAGTTACTGCCTTTACTGCTCTCACTCTGTAGGAGTGATCGAAAAAGTTGCTGCCTTTACTGTTCTCACTCTGTATGAGAGATCGAGCCAGTTACTGCCCTTACTGCTCTCACTCTGTATGAGTAATCGAGCCAGTTATTGCCCTTACTGTTCTCACTCTGTATGAGTGATGAAACCAGGTACTGCCCTTTCTGCTCTCACTCTGTATGAGTGATCGAGCCAGTTACTGCTCTTACTGCTCTCACTCTGTATGAGTGATCGAGCCAGTTACTGCCTTTACTGTTCTCACTCTGTACTGTTCTTACTGCTCTCGCTCTGTGCGGCACACTTGGCAGACGTCACATGGTGCGTACTAGTAATACTTGGCACACTTGACATACGTCACATGTTGCGTGATAGTTGTACTTGGCACACCTGGTATTCGCCACATGCTGCGTACTTGTTATACTTGGCAAACTTGGCAGTCGTCACATGCTGCGTAGTATTTATACTAGGCACTTTTGGCATACGGCACATGCTCCGTACTAGTTATACTTGGCACACTTGGCAGCAGTCACATGCTGCGTACTAGTTATACTTGGCACACTTGGCATTCGTCACATGATGCGTACTAGTTATACTTGGCACACATGACATACGTCTCATGCTGCGTACTAGTTATACCTGACACACATGGCATTCGTTACATGCTGCGTACTAGTTATCAATAAGGACATACCTGGCAAACGTCACATGCTGCTCACTAGTTATCACTTTGCCGTGATACGAAACAGAAGCAACAGTTTCCATGGATCTTGATAGTAAGGCGAATACATTGAGCATGATGGGTAAGGCCAAGGTATCAAATAATACTAACAACTATCTTACCAGGTGTTCCAATAGATGAGGTGTTCCAATAGACCAGGTGTTCCAATAGATGCCGCGGCTTTGTTAGTCCTCTTCTAAGGTAATAGCGACGTTAATGAAGCAAGTCAATTGCCTGCAAACATCATTTACTAGATGCACGTGTAATAAATTGCTTGGGTTCGGCTTGGGTGAATTGTTTGATCAAGCACCTCATAGGAGACAATTAAAAGGACATTGGTTGATGTTAAACACATTGAATTGGGTTATTTAGGACACTCTCAATTTTTTTGCACATCTTTGATGTATGCGGGGTACAGTTGAGCTAATCCGTTCATTAACTCAGTTGGTCCTGTTATTTGGGCAGTGTGAATAAACACATCCCAAAAATGTATTTTTCGAAAGTGTATTTTCGTTCGTGAAAATCAGAAATCAGAGTTCGCAGGAATCCCCCTCTGGCCTGGAGGCACAATAGATCATTTACAAATCATCCCACGGTCGTTTGTGGAATAATTTGTTGAAAAATGTTGAACTGGAGCTATTGTTTCGCCTCCAGTGAAGGGCCAAAGCGTGTAGTGCAGCACGTTGCTTGCCGCGTTTCAAGACATCTAGTCCTTTCACAATGGATAGGCTAAGAAAACATGTACCACAATATCCCATTCTGCTCTGACGGGCTGCTCAACTGCAATCAAAGTGAACGATGTTGTTCCATCGTTCATTTTGCAGTTTAATACCGTGATTGGCTCGTCATGGTAGTGCGTGCGTGACCCAAGACGTTGCAGCCTGCATGGTATTGACATCTTTTGTCCTCCATTACTATATATCCAAGGTGCCGCAACAAACTTCATCACTGAGGGAACGATACGGACGCAAGGCGTAGAACTCTACGTCATCCACGTGCAGTGTTGATGAACGTCACGTACGTAGAGTGTCAGTCATACGTCATCCACGTGCAGTGTTGATGAACGTCACGTACGTAGAGTGTCAGTCATGACCTACGCGCAATGCGTGAAAAACGACATATTTCACAAAGTATATGACAAAGACTTCTTGCAACTGTGTGGGAACAAAGGCATCAGACGAGTGGGCTAATTACATATCGTTAACAGATGCTTGGTTTCAGGATTGCCAGGTGGATGTTCTGGTCTTTACTTGATGATACTAATCTACTGCCGCCATAGGTTGGGCAGTCTCCCATCTTTGTTGCCACCCATTTATGCTTAACTTATAAATTAGTTCAATGAACACCAACTAGGAAATTCTCTATCACTAATGCTGACACATAATTTGATTAAAAAATAATATTATACTCCAGTGTCATAATTATTCAATGTGCAGTCCATACATTGTCTTGCCTCATGTATGTAATGATTTTTAGAAAGCCCTAAAAGGCTTAGTGCTAACTAAAATCACTTTTATATGTTGATGGCTGGCTCGTGACTACTATATGAGGCAAACAGTTTCAAAGTCGATTTGTCGATCTACAGGCAGCCGTTTGAGATCGCGTCCACAAATTGAGATTTTATGAAATTTAATTTGGAAATGCATAAAAATATTCCTTCATTTTGTTTCATTATAAGGTCAGACTAATTACATGTGTCTACAAAGCGAACATTCCTACTCAGAATACATCATGTAGGTAATCCAGATGTGTTGTGTGTTAATTGTGAATTTCTTTCATGTCCGTTAAATGTTATATGAAGACATTGAATTTCCAAAGTCCCAACTTCAAGCATGACCCCGTTAAATTATTGCATCAAAACCTGCTTGCGTATCTGCTTCCCGTGCATTTCCTCGATTAGACCTTTGGTTGCCACATTCATGCTACGACTATTATCATCCATTTTGAAAAATAAAGGGACCAAATGTTTAATAAGAGCTCTATCATGGATACGGCGTCATTTCGATATCTACTGAACGGTGATTCAATTTATATAAGATGATGTGACGCGTCTAAGGGCATCAACGGATGCTCACCAGCTCACCAGCTTACCAGCTCACCAGCTCACTAGCTCACCAGCTCACCAGCTCACCAGCTCACCAGCTCACCAGCTCACCAGCTCACCAGCTCACCAGCTCACCTGCTCACCAGCTCACCAGCTCGACAGGCATTGAAGCCTTTTCGCAGTCAGACCAGTGAAAGCTCTATTGAGGCCTTGATGGCACAGTGTATTATTTTGTTCGTCAATAAACACATTATAAGCCCCATTGAATGGATTGTTTTGTTTGTCACTATCCTGTACTTTACGTAATTTTGATATAACGTACTATTTTGTTGGTTGGGACCTACAAATTCGATTCTAATAAAAAAATACTGGTGTGGGCGCTGTATTTTTGTTCCTAAAATGGCGTTCCGTACCATATTTATTTTGTGCTGTATCTAAACTACGACGCAATTTAATACGCTCAGCAGCAGCTGGTCCTCTGATGCATCCCAAATGTACCTACAGGTGCGTTCGACAGGCATCAGTTTTTCAAAACAACTGTGACTTTCATACTCCCTCGGCAGCTTGGGTCCTGCACCGTGAAGAACAATGGTTTGCCTGAAGAACAGACGCAGTTCAGGGCTTAGAGAATGTTCACGGTTCCGCGCCGTGAAGAGATCAGTTTCCTTGAAAGGAGCAGACTCAGTGTAAGGCAAGCACGTTGTTTGGCTGGTAGCTGCTCTGTTCCATGTAAATCTTTGCTGTACCCAGACTGCTAATGCATTTTATACTCCAAGCATCAGCTGGTCCAGAGTCATTGACGTCATCTCAAATTCACCCGTCGGCAGGATAAATACTAAGCAATTCAATATAGTGTGTACGTTAAATGACACCAACAATTCAATTTCATACGTTCAAAACTGCGGCGAGCTACAAATTGGCGTCTATTCGTAAACCAATGAGAAAGTACTGCGGAGTCAATCAACCAGAGGGCGCTTCAAGTCAGACGAGTATCTCCTGTACCCAGGCATCTAGCTTTCGTTTATTGTCATTGCTTGAACGATTCAACTATCCCTATAGTTTTTAGCTACCACCTCTTCTGTGCCAAGTATCTTATTATTATTTCTTATTACGAAAACTAGTTTTAAAATTCTCGATGGCTTTATCAAATATATTTACCACGGGAATTTGAGGGGAAAATGAGGTATTGAGCACGTATCGTGAGTACCGTTTAATTTAACTTTTCGGTGTCAATGGTAGTAAGTCAAGGTAAACTAAGCTGATCCGCTTTGACATCTGTTAACAATACCGTACGATTGCTCGAATTCAAACAAAAAATGTCAAACAACTTGGCTGCGTCAATACATTTGGCCAGGAAAATATCATCTCCTTCTGCTCGAGAGTACGTACCTCAGCGCACCCACATCGGTCTAATGGCCTCGGTGTAGTTATGGACACCCGAATAGACCGACAGACATGCAAACAAGCAGAGATATCACGACAAGCAAGCAGATATCACGACAAGCAAGCAGATATCACGACGTAAGAGTACTATAATGTAGGTTGGAGATTTGCAGACATCGTAGTAGATTTCTAATTTCCGTATTCGGGATGCATTTCAGTTATTTGTACACATTTGAACTTCGCTTGCACTTTTCACCTGAAAGCGATGTTCAGATATAACTATACTGTAATTAATTTAAAGTTTAAATTCAATAATTTTTTTTTTATTAAAGCAGCACATTAGTAGAACATGTTACAACAAGCAACTGTATAAGTTCTTGACTCTTTGAGTCACAAAAAGCACTCGCACACACATCACTCGTACAACGCATTGGAGCACACACCCACACGTACACACGCACCAATGGTCACACTCACACACACACACACCTTCACACTCACACACACACACACCTTCACACTCACGCTGCCTCACACTCACAAACATGTACACAGCCTACTAGAAAAGTATAACATAGGAATTTCACGTAAACGGCTGTCGATGGTCAGAGTAGAGAACAGTAAGTAATAATATTAGAAGTTATTGGAATAAGATGCAATGATTTAAGAACAGCTAGTTACAACTTTGAAGATTAACTACGATGAGTAACTAAAGTGTTCGAAGATATAAGCAGTAGATTGGCTGACCAATAAAAATACAATTTAAGATTAATGAAATATTTAAATTCGTAAACGATCGCATTTAAATAAATAGATGGAATATCTTTACTTACATTATACGCAAGGCGCATATATACTTGCGAAACAAACTTTCATGGATATTCTACAACGAAAAAAATCTATTTTCACTCATTGAATTCCACCAAATATGGATTCTCGTCTCGATATCATATCCGGACGAAGCTCCTCAGGGAATTATCATAGTAATATTTAGGCTAAGTTTGCATATAGTGGAAGAAATCATCATCTGAGTCCGCTGCAAATCTTTTATTTTAGCTGTCAGCAACCCTCTTCGCCATAGTGTAATACCCCACTCGTCAGCGTAATATCCCACTCGTCAGCGTAATATCCCACTCGTCAGTGTAATATCCCCCTCGTCAGTGTAATATCCAACTCGTCAGTGTAATATCCCACTCGTCAGTGTAATATCCCACTCGTCAGTGTAATATCCCCCTCGTCAGTGTAATATCCCCTCTCGTCAGCGTAATATTTCACACGTCAGTGTAATATCCCACTCGTCAGTGTAATATCCCACTCGTCAGTGTAATATCCCACTCGTCAGTGTTATATCCCACTCGTCAATGTAATACCCCACTCGTCAGTGTAATAACCCACCCGTCAGTGTAATATCCCTCTCGTCAGTGTAATATCCCACTCGTCAGTGAAATAACACACTCGTCAGTGTTATATTCCACTCGTCAGTGTAAAATCCCACTCGTCAGTGTAATATTCCACTCGTCAGCGTAATATCCCACTCGTTTGTGTATCAAACAACTCAAACAATCAAATAAAAATTGAATTCATCGCTTAAACAACTTTGTTTCTCTGCATAGATCATCATTTTTTTTCCGTTATAGAACAAATTTGCGATATAACAAGCAAGAATGAAAGGTATTGGACGCAATTCATGTTGAACCAGTTAGTACATTATTACAGTGAATAATTTTTGTGAGGGGTTAACAAACGGTTCGTTTTATTACGTTTGAAACTGTCACTAATCACACGAGATGGGCGTGGTCATCGTCACTAATCACACGAGATGGGAAGGGTCATTGTCACTAATCTCACGAGATGGGCGTGGTCATTGTCACATCACACGAGATTGGCTTG
The DNA here is from genome assembly GCA_016164225.1 of Gammarus roeselii. Taxonomy (NCBI): domain Eukaryota; kingdom Metazoa; phylum Arthropoda; class Malacostraca; order Amphipoda; family Gammaridae; genus Gammarus; species Gammarus roeselii. The sequence goes on along the minus strand of SDVV010008447.1, from coordinate 8,725 downwards.
GTCATTGTCACTAATGACACGAGATGGGCGTGGTCTTTGTTCCAAATCACACGAGGTGGGCGTGGTCAATGTCAATAATCACACGAGATGGGCGGGGTCATTTACTGAATGTGTCAGAAATGTCTGATAAAAGTACTTTGTAACATTACCAACCAAACTGAACACAAATACTTCTATGCTACATTCCTTCTTTGCAGATACTCTCTTAGTTTGAGTATTCCGTAACATCACCAACCAAAGAAAACACGAATTTTGAATTAATTTTTTTGCAGATACTCTCTTGGCTTGAGACATATTTATACAGTTCAAGATACCCTGAGCCCGCTTCCTCTGGGCAGATGTGGATTCTGTTTGGCCGACAAACAGACATAAATCCACCGGATGGGATGAGGAGCCGAAAGTTTGAAGGGGGCGATGGGTTTCATACGTTGAAAATTTCAGGGATAGAAAAAAAAACAATCGAAATGGATTATGAATTACAAAAAGTTCTTGCAATAATCGAAATATTTGTAGATGAAAAAAGAATTTCATCAGAAGGGAAAAAAACATTGTGTTTTTCTGGTGATGGACTAATAATACTTAAAAAATATGTGATGGAAGCAGCTGCATGGCCACTCTAGCACTGAATTTATTTGGCCTCTCTAACAAGTCATGCACCCGCAGGTGTGTATTAATATTTGGGCTGGTCTGGTTCTATTTTTGGTTGCGCCCCTAAGGTGCTTTAGGATTTGAACCGAATCATAGAATAATTAGAAGATTGAATATTTTTGTTCACTACGTTTGTGAACAATTTGGACCGTTGTGTAAATTTATTTTCATCAACTGTTCTCTTGCTTGAAGTCTCTCTGTGTGAAGCAACCTCTCGTGTGAAGCAACCTCTCGTGTGAAGTAACCTCTCGTGTGAAGCAACCTCTCTGTGTGAATCAACCTCTGTGTGGAGCAGCCTCTCTGTGTGAAGTAACCTCTCGTGTGAAGCAACCTCTCTGTGTGAAGCAGCCTCTCGTGTGAAGCAACCTCTCTGTGTGATGCAACCTCTCGTGTGAAGCAACCTCTCGTGTGAAGCAACCTCTCTGTGTGAAGCAACCTCTCTGTGTGAAGCAACCTCTCTGTGTGAAGCAACCTCTCTGTGTGAAGCAACCTCTCTGTGTGAAGCAACCTCTCGTGTAAAGCAACCTCTCGTGTAAAGCAACTTCTCGCTCATCGAATCTTGCTTTTCTTCCTTCGGTTCATTTCAACAAGTCATGGCTTTAGGTGCCCTTTGGCCGAACAATCGGTTCAACTATACTCCAAACTAACATTACCAAGCCCAGCACGATGCATACTTATGCCTCTTTGGTGAGAGTCTCACTTATGTGGTAATAATAGTCTTAAATTTGTGCGTGTACTACAACATTATATTTGTATTGGTTCAGGATATGATTGTAACAACAACAAAATGAAACATATTATTACATATACAGACAAGCTCCAGCACTCTTCTGTCAACAGCTCAAAACTCTAGCTAGAAGAAGAGGTAACAACATTGTCTTCATAGAAGGCGCAATGAACAATACCGAGAATAACTTCCACAATGTTCTCCGCGAAGTAACTTCCACAATGTTCTCCGCGAAGTAACGTCCACAATGTTCTCCGCGAAGTAACTTCCACAATGTTCTCCGCAAAGTAGCTTCCACAATGTTCTCCGCAAAGTAACTTCCACAATGTTATCCGCAAAGTAACTTCCACAATGTTCTCCGCAAAGTAACTTCCACAATGTTCTCCGCAAAGTAACTTCCATAGTGTTCTCCGAAAAGTAGATCCAGATTAACAAATGAGAATGCATATTCCGGAGTGGAGAATAATTCCCAGAGATGAGATCCATGAACAATAAAATTTATTACGAAATAATTTTACCTCCATAGCATTAAATATTGCAAAGTTGAAGAGGACTTTCTTAGTCTTTAAAATAATTAAACAGATAACTCATTAAAGGTCATATATAATTAATCGGCTTACAATCTATACACAAATAACAACGCTAGTAGTTTGGGAGGAGTTTGTTTGTCTATGAAGAACAGGCTGACTGTTGTCCCTAAGCCCGAACTTGTGGCAATGAGGTTAAAACAAGAGGAATGATTATACCTTAGAATGGCTTACAACAGGAATGGTTTACCGTAAAGTGTATGAAATGTAGAAATATATTATTTTCCCAGCAGTGGGATAAAATTTTTAGTAGCATTGACGAAGCTCATAATGAAGTGTTTATAATTGGCTATTTCAACATAAATCTGCTTCAGCATCGCTCATAGAATTCAGTTTCAGCAACGAATGCGCTTTCTGCATCTGCCGCTTTAATAGATCAAACTTTCAGCAACAAGGTTAATTGTTTACCTCGTGCAGCTCTGATCATTTAAGATGTTTCCAACCGATACTCTATTTCTATTCAAAAACCGGATACCCACAAACACCGACACTCGATTGTAATTACTTATCGTAAACATAGCGATTGAAATATTCAACATCTTACGTGGGCCATGAGAACGTACTACTTTTTTGATATAATATTCACATTAAACTGAAGAGATTCATTTACACTGTTCCATGGTGTACAACTTGCACTGTTCGTGAGGCTTTACCGTAGATTCAGATGGCACCCTTCTTGTATAGACATCAATATAAACGATTCAACACTGCATTCGCAAAATTGACTATTATTGTTCGTGAAAATCAGATTCAAAACCTGATTGAGATATCACAAGGAAATTCTAAAAAAATCTCGAGATCGTATCATTTCCCCCAAAGTAATCAATATCTATTTATGTTGTATACCTGCTTCCCTAAGGTAAGCTATTACAAGCAATAAAATACATGTTGAAGATTATACAGAGATTGCAATCCCCGAAGAGCCAGTCTCTACTCCTGTGGATGAAAACGAAGTTAAATAAATCCTAAACGGCTTAAAAATTGTAGCAGAATTGGCTGGGAACACATCCCAATCAATGTATTTAAGCAATCTCTGTGATTGTTGTTTTTCTCCTGACCCAACTCATCGATAAGTCACTTCAGCAGGATCTTTTTTCCCGATGCACTCAGAATCGAAAGAAATCATTCAATTTATATAAATGAAAGCAAGCATGATAGAAGTGATTGCATAACCTCAGTCTTTCCGGTCAGAAGCGAAGCTTTTGTAAACTTACTTCTGTTTGATTATGTATTAACTTTTTAACTAATAACCCACTTGGCTAAAACCAACATGGCTGCCAGGCATTCATAAATGCAGAAGATGGTTCACAGAAGTTTTTGATGAGTTTGATGATGGGAAAGTCACAGATGCAACTTTTATGGACCCCGGCGAAGCTTTTAACTGTGGGAACCATGGCATTTTTAGTGGCAAAATCACTGCCTTATGGAGGTAGTTCCATTGACACATTTTGGATACAAAGTTATCTTGATACGAAACACCTGATGAGTTGAAATAAACAATCATCATCTGTCAGTACGCTTATTATAGGAGTACCGCAAGCGTCTATACTTGAATCTTTGCTGTTCCTTATCTGAATAAATAGCCTCATATGCACTATCGACTGGGTGTCCTTTGTCAGTTTTGTCGAGGACACCACAGTGTGATTGATCTAAAAAAAACAATGGTGCTCTAATGTTATTTTCAAGAGCAAAATACTCATAACTAACAGACAGGTCAAATTGATAGGTCAATCAATTGTAGATGAAGCAAAATGATCATTTCAACCCACAAAACGAACCTAGTCAAAAACAATGGGGCCTCACTTCACCTCTTTTCGTCAATGGAAAATTCTCACAATGTTTCATATCATTAAACTTTTAACTGAAGCGCTTGTTTAGAATGCTTCAAATCAGTTAACTTACATTGAGGACGATTATTTCGTAACAAAAAATCCAATGCGCAATCTTGGTAATAACACGCACTTGCAAATTCACCGTAACTCATCAACTCAATCTCAACAGATTTTCAAATCTTGGGCTGCTAAAACTTATAGTTTTATTGCAACAGATATAAGAGTGGTAGCACTATTTGTGCCTATACAAGTGAACTAAAATTTTGTGTGCATATTTCCTGTGATCTATTTGTTATTAATTAGTGTCATTCCTTTCCATATTTCTCCGTTTCATTTACTCACATTTTCTTTTCTCGCGTGCATGTAGCAACCTGTTTTATTTTCCGCCATATCTTAATAGCTCATTGAAATGTTTTTTCCAGCACAAATAAGCTCAGTCATGTTAACTGCAATTTGTTTCAAAGTTCAGGACTTGTGTATCGAACATTACGTTAGTAAATGTAGTATACAAACCCATGCTGGAGATTATCTACTGCTATTTTTATCAAATCTCAGTGTAAACAGTATCTTCTCATGATTACTAGAACGACGGCTGACCTAACATATTTCACTTATTTGTCTAGAAATCAATAGTTCAATGTTATCTTTTCTTTTGTGATGACAGATTGAACATTTGAGAGTAGAGAGTGTCCAACAATACTCATATTGTTGGAATGTGACGGTGAATTCATCTGCTACCCCTACTTAAAAGTGAATATTAAGTATTTTCAATTAGCAATTGTTGTCTATAGAACACCTCACGCTGACAAAGACCTGGTACATATTATCTCTGTGTTGTAAAATTTCTGTGGCTTATCAACCAGTCAAAATAAACTGTAAATCCTTGAATCCAAAGAAACAAACATTTGAACGCGTAATGAATTCTTTGATCGGAGGCCTATAACGTGGCCGGAATCTGAAGCGATTATCAAATTTGGTTGACACTGCAACAAATGTAGAACAATCCCGTATATTTTTAAATTCAAAATTGAATTCACTTCACTACATTTTGGTCAACAGTTAGAACATTCGATTCAGGACAGATATAAACCATTTCTGAGCTAAGGGCGTACGTTAAGATTCGGAAGTTTCCGATTCCACGAGTTCATGTTTGATGTCATCATTCGTTAGACAGAGCTAGTACGGCAGCGTTAGAGAAGTCTGGTCTCAACAGGCATCGGGCGACGGAGGCTGCCATGTTGATGGATCGTTCGTACACGAGAGAAGATTTCGCGATGCTGACGTTTGCTGTAGAAGACACCTAAAAAAACGACATAAATGCATGTAGAATCGCACTTAACATTTTAAATGACAGAAGTTCATGCTTTAACACACCAGCATCAGAAGTACATCAATTGACTAATAGAGGGCCAGACTCGACAATACGGGATTTGTATGATTAATGATCGAAACTCGGAGAGTTGCGTCACCCGATTAGCTTGATTGATCGCATTTGAAATGATCGGCGATTTCATTATGATATTCTTCAAGACTACCATCATTAAGTCCCGCAAATTGCCTCTACTGTCACCATCTCTATTTTGCGCTGTTATCACCAATACCTTTGCATCAATGACAACATGATCTTAGCAGCGGGTCACTATCAATTCTGCAGCTGTGTCACAATTACCCATTGTTGTAATTGCAACGGTGTCACCATCAATTTTACATATATGTTATCAAAAGGTCTGCAATAGTAGCACCATGAATGTTGCTTCGATTGAACGGCAAATTTTCAAGTGCGTCGTTCAGGGCATCGTCAAAACTGGCCATTCACTAGGCGAATGGAGGAGATTGTTTTCGAACGATCACGTCAATAAATAATCCAGTTCCAGCCTCTACCGCCTCGAAGACACATCTATATTTTTATTGGTCATATCCATCATATTCGGCTGTCATAGTCAATATTTTAATATTCTTCGGGTGCGGGAAACGCTTGTCAATATATGGATTCTTCTGATGAAGCCGTGGAGGTGAGTGCCCTACAGCTGAACATGCATGAGCCATATGATACCAGCACCGGGGTAGAGAGGCTGATGGAGGAAGCGTCGCATAGAGACATTCTTCTTACCGTACAGAAATATAAAAAGACGAAATATTCTATGCCTTGCTAAGAGGCCTATACTGCCTCGATGTTGGTAGCTAACTAAAAACAAAAAGTGGCCCACTTCTCATGATACGTTGTTAAATTTAATTTAGGACTGGGATCATAATTTGCCGCTCGTGATCGCCAATTTAAAATAACATAAAACTCAATCAAATAAAGTTAAGGCTTCTACTATGCATGAATTGTTGTGAATTCTTTTGTGTGTTGCTGCTTCGTGAAGAGGGAAGAATTCTGTTTATATGAATAGAACAACTTTACCTAGTGCCTGTGTGAGCACAAAATATGGTTATCATGAGTTAATGCGTCAATGCTGGATAAAGGGCACTACTATTTAATCAGAGACATAAAATATTCAACTTTATTGATATGAGGACTCCCTTATATATTCTATGTATAACTTAGGTCGTCTATTCACTCTTTAGTTTCTGTACAATGTTTCAGGATCATGATGTTCGAGTTGTTGCATTTAAAAATTGAAAACCCATGGCTAGAGGGCGGAAATAAAGGCTTTGCCAATAATGAGATAATAAGATAGCTGTTTATGAGAGCGAATCCTAATACACAAACGCCGCTGCATGCTGGAATAGCAGCCAAAAGTATTTCTTAATCAGCGGTAGCCGAAGTCCCTGTGTTTGCCATCGGCTAAAAGTAACAGCTAAAGACTCAAACAATTAGGAAGTAAATAGAGGAAACAAGAACCTCGATATGATTAGACGAAGACACTGTGGATGCAAATAAACAGCTGATTGAAAAAGAATACAAAGTACTTCTAGTGATTTGATTAAGAAAAAAAAACGATGACATGGACGAAATTATAACAGGGGAGGAGGGCAGGAGGGCACAAGAGCATGAGCGGAGGAGTCAGATGCGACTGGTCGAGAGAACAAGGTGAATTAATGTTATGTTGAATTTGCATTTTTCAACATCCCCAGTGGGATTGAACATAATTTTGATGTGATTATATACGTATTTGCGTATATGGGTTTATGCGTACATGCGTATATGCGTATTTACGTTTGCGCGTATATGCGTAGATGCGTATATGCATATAAATGAACAGCTGTCTACTCCTGTTTCACTATCCATAAAACATACATAAATACATGCCAACAAATAGGTTGCATCCCCCAGCATATTTGTTTAATAAGATATTTATATCGCATCAGGTATTGTGTTGCGGAACACTCAACATCAGCAGAATGCAGCCCGCAGGAACGACTTTATGATGGCGTGAGAAAGAGAAACAACGAAACATTGCGGTCAACATTGAGAGCGGAGGAACACAGTGAAGGAAAAAGGATACTCAGGACGGTATTGGTGACGAATCTTGTACGCATAGCAAGAATCATGTCTGATGACGTGCGATCGAGAAGATATCTGCCTTAAAGTAACGTTTGATACTTCTTGACATCTCGTAGGATCATGTCGATAAGTGATGTTCCTCGACAGACACATACTTAAGACTCTTTGTAGGCATTATTAGGCCACAGAATAAACTGTATCTGTGGTCATATGTATGGTCTATTCCCGTGACCCTTGTTAAAAGAAGTGTTTAGTTCTTTGCTGCAGCCTGTTATGGACATTGTCCTGCTGTACCGGATACACCGAATGGTCCATAAAGAAGAGCCAGCGACCCTCCGCGTCACCAAGTGCTGGCTGTAAACCTTGAGGGTGACAAAGGCGCCCGGAGGGAGCTCATTGGAGGGTACGATTATCGGGCTGAAGTAACTGAAGTAACAGAGAGACTAAGGCGCATGGAGGGAGCTCTTCAGAGAATACTATTATTGGGCTGCAATAGCTGAAGCTAGTGGTCGACTAAGGCACCCGGAGGGAGCTCTTCAGATAATATTATTATTGGGCTGCAATAGTTGAAGCTAGTGGTCGACTAAGGCACCCGGAGGGAGCTCTTCAGATAATATTATTATTGGGCTGCAATAGTTGAAGCTAGGGGTCGACCAAAGCACCCTGAGGGAGCTCTTTAGAGTGAGATTGCCGGGCTGAAACAAATGCGCTAAGAGGAGTGAGTGAGATTTTTGGGTCAAAATAACTGAAATTTGGTCTTGCTTGGGTTAGCATGTACAATAGATATGTCAACAATGAATACA
>SDVV010008446.1:0-17205 GCA_016164225.1 Gammarus roeselii | reverse complement strand
ATATTCACACATGAATACTCCTCTCAGTAACATCCCTGCAATAGAGTGCAGATCATTACACCTGCATGATCTTTTACAGAGTGTAAATAAGTTCTCGTTCTGTGTACGAAGCTGTACTTAGCTATTCAGTTGGCAAAAACAAATCTCAAACCTCTTCCGATCATCGCGATCAAGGCTATACTCATCGCAGTAGGCGTTCCGGAAATCCACTCCCATCGAATCCTTGAAACTAGTAGACATTGAATTTCTGCTTCTTCTTCGGCGAAAGAAATTTTCACCCTGATTCTACTCTAAGACTGGGAGCTTAATCAACAACCCAGCCTCAATTGTATTATGAATATTTCTGATAAATGCCTCTTTGGGGCTGAAGGAAATTTATCCTCGCTGTTTTCCCTAAGCGTGCAGGGACAATTTACTTACCACACTGAACATCATCACTCGCAAGGCTATTAGGCCTTCCTTTTCATGCCAAATTCTACGAATCAGAACCCCTACTTGAATGATCAACCCACTGCCAGTCAATCTAGATTGACATATACATCCAGACGCAACTACTCCACCCAATATCCAAGTTTTCATTTTATATACACCGACGGCCCCAAAACTGTCGCCGGAGCGAAAGCCTTCGCTTTGTGTGGGCAATCTGACGTTCGACTACCTTCTAACTAGAAAGCCTATGTTCTCTGAACAGAATTACAGCACTCCAATTACCCTCTCTATTACCAAAACCACATGTTGTAACCTCTTACTGTTCGTGTGCCTGAACCACACTCGAATTAAAACTCTGCACTGTACACACACCGCGGACCCTGGGTTATGCACAAATAAAGAAAATGAGCTCGTAGGTTACCTCGCTTTCCAAGAAAAATCTATCACCATCCATTACCAAGATCGGCTCCTCATCATCAACTCCCGAATAACATCCCTTTTGAAAAATATGTGGCAACATAGCGAACAAAAAATTATTTAAGCCAAACAATCTGTTGGAGATTGTTTGGAGCGAAAAAAAATATCGATCCACCACATGGCCTCAGGACACTCGTGGATAACTCTCAACCATCTAATGGACGCAAGCAAGATACCGTTTGCATCACTATGTCCTTTGTGTCACCTAGCAGCCATCAGCGTACAACATCGTCGAATGAAGTGCAACGCCTTTGCGGCTACTCGATGAGGTTCCTAAAATCTCTTTTTCGAGCTACAAATCGTACCCGCTAACCAAACTCACAGGAAAAACGAAACAGTGTAAATTGAGCACAGCAGTGTAAACAGAAGAATTCTTCAGCCCCATATTGTTCCTTGATATATTAATCGAGGAGCACGGAAACTGACATCTAATTAGAGAGCTGCGTATAAATTCTCTTTGTCGTTATAAAGACTCGTTCAAGTTTTATTCCCGTAAGCGCTTGCGTACAAGTATACCACATTTTCAAATTCAAATTTAAAAAAACCTACACAATTGAGTGAGTAACTATCAGATTTGATTCAATCCGCGCCGTACTAGCGAGCTTACATAAATGACGGAAAAAAATGAAAAACTCACTGTGAATCTGAGACCCCTAATTCAATATAACATATTCCACACAGATGATAGTTGAGAGTAGTGACCAATGCCCTGGGTTAAACGCCAAATTGAATCGGCCGTCAATGTGTCAGTTGGTATTCACCAGCTGCCTAAATTTTGTAGGCGAGCATCTTTGAATGATGAACGAAGCCACGTATTCACTTCAGGACAGCTCACGCTAACATCTGAACTGTTGTCAGATTGAGAGTAATTCATGCAGTTTAAAAATCATTGAACTGAAACCCAAATATACACCTTCATGCTTGTACATATTTATAAGATGAAGTTTAACCCACTAGTAGAGTGGCCGAGTACATAGAAAAAGTAATTTTGTAGCAAGAAGAAAAAAGTTACTCGGGTGGAGGAGCACGAAAGTCTGCTGATATCTTCATAACGTTGTTCCGATTTGAATTTTTGAGCAATACAATTATTTATAAAGTTTCTATTGTTATAGAAATAGTATTAAATACAGCATACGACTATATTATTTTCAGTGTTATTATTGTTCACTGTTCTCTGCAAACTTCAATAACCTACGAACGTTTTGCAATAACTGGAATTTAAACCTTGTCATCTCTTTCCAGGTGAGTTGAAGCGGGCGAGAAGAGCATGCCCCAGAACAGGTGAGTCAAAATGATGAATTGAACAGGAGCTGGAATACGAGTGGATGACTTGTTGGACGATATACTGACATTTTAACAATTTAATCGCTTTATAAGTTCGACATGATATGACCTTTTAATTTTTTAGTTATAAGGATTGACTGAAAAAGAGTACGCTCTACCCACTGGCCACGATTGTGGCCAGCTGTTAGGTCGAACATACACCTATTGACATGAACTTTTCATCCTTATTTGCTGGGGGGCTAATTCAGGCTGACGCAGGAACGAGGCTTCCAATTTCCCGCCACATGACCGCAGTGTCCTAGTCGAATCTCGAACTCACGACATGCAGCAGCAGAGGCTGGCACGGTAGTCGGCCGCGCTATCCACTCGGCCACGGCGGCCGTGAAAATATATCACAAGATGAAGCATACCGGGACTATTACTTCATATTCTGGTTATCTTAATTCTAGATCAATATTGAAGCTGTGAAAATATAAGTCTGTTTCATATAAATTTTACTGTTTCAAGCTCAAAAAATATTTACAGTTCAGTTACCCGGCCAATATATAGTGATATTTTTAATGTGATGCGAGATGTAAATGTTAATGATCAATCCATCAAAACGAAACAACCGCATTGTTATCCGAAAGTATTTAATTGCTTGATAATCCCAAACACAAAATTCAAATAATGTCATTTCATGTAATACGACAAACATTAATTTATCGACATTGGGCATTTTCAACATTGGGCATTTTCAACACAACCAATCATTATTCATGGGAATAATATTACGGTGTTTTGGGGAAAAATTCCACCGATACCGATACTGCAAACAGTAGCCGATACAACCGATGTCAATACAGTCGTCGGGGCTTCTCTAATGTTGATACAAAGCATCAAACATTCGCCAATGTGTGGGTGAAGTACTTACTCAACGCTCCCACGTCCCATCAATTGCAAATTCTGTTTTTTGATCTCTCGCTACATGCGGGGATTTGTCGAGATTCGGTGCTGGGGAATTTCTCCCCAGGCAATAGGCAGAGGTTTCCAAATCAGAATTTAAATAAAAGAGTTAAGTGATAACCAGAATATCCTCCAAAAGAATACGTTTGACCTCTAAAATATTCTGAAAATATTCGGCCTGTAATTTGTTCAGTCCATGCACGGTCTCTAATAAATTCAGAATCTTCATAATTGGCCCTAAACTAAATTTGATGGGCGTCACAGCACATCAAAATGAATTTAGGGCCAACAACTCGCATTGATGATCCGTCGCCATCCGTTTCCTTCTCGACCTACTGCATCTAGGCTACAAATTTTGAATGTATCATAGGCGGCCAACCGCCGAGCATGATCCATAACCCACCCTGAATTTATAGCCAGGATATAGGATAAATGCTGGAAATTTATTAATCCATTGCCTGCCCATTGAAAATTTATTCAAAACTTCCTTATTCCTCCCATCAACTGCCAGCTATTTAATTACTGTGTAACCAGCTGTAAGCCTTCTAGCTGGCTGTATCCCAGCAACACTGCCCGGTTTATTTCACCAACTGTGAACATTTAAAGCTTTGTATTCCTCTAACACCGCCCGGCTCTGTTCATCCAGCTGTGAACAATTCACTCCGTCGTATCCCTGCTACACACAGGCTCTCTCAAACCAGCTGTGAGCCATCTGGCTCTCTGTATCGCCGCCCTGCCAACCAGCCGAACGTCTTTAATGCTGAAGGTAGACTGGCTGAACTATAACAATGGAAGCCGGTCGAGACTCGTCTATAATTCCGGGTAAATGGCATTGTGGCATTAATGCATTAATGGAGGGACACTGCCAGCATTGTCCCGTGGCATTACTGCTTTGGAGAGGGACAATACCGTGTCGCAGTACCGCATTAATGCAGGGACACTGCCAGCATTGTCCTGTGGCATTACTGCTTTGAAGAGGGACAATACCGTGTCGCATTACCGAATTAATAGAGGGACACTGCCAGCATTGTCCTGTGGCATTACTGCTTTGAAGAGGGACAATACCGTGTCGCATTACCGAATTAATGGAGGGACATTGCCAGCATTGTCCTGTGGCCTTACTGCTTTGAAGAGGGACAATACCGTGTCGCATTACCGCATTAATGGAGGGACACTGCCAGCATTGTCCTGCCGCATTACTGTTTTGAAGAGGGACAATACCGTGTCGCATTACCGCATTAATGGAGGGACACTGCCAGCATTGTCCTGTGGCATTACTGCTTTGAAGAGGGACAATACCGTGTCGCATTACCGCATTAATGGAGGGACACTGCCAGCATTGTCCTGTGGCATTACTGCTTTGAAGAGGGACAATACCGTGTCGCATTACCGCATTAATGGAGGGACACTGCCAGCATTGTCCTGTGGCATTACTGCTTTGAAGAGGGACAATACCGTGTCGCATTACCGCATTAATGGAGGGACACTGCCAGCATTGTCCTGTGGCATTACTGCTTTGAAGAGGGACAATACCGTGTCGCATTACCGCATTAATGGAGGGACACTGCCAGCATTGTTCTGTGGCCTTACTGCTTTGAAGAGGGACAATACCGTGTCGCATTACCGCATTAATGGAGGGACACTGCCAGCATTGTCCTGTACGGCATCACCGCATTAGTAGGGGGCTCTGCCTGCATTGGACTGTACGCCATTACCACATTAGTGATGGGGCTCTCTCAGTATTGTCCTGTACGGCATTAACGCATAAATGGTGGGACGCAGAGGGCGTTACAAAAATAATCGGCTACAGACTCTGAGATTCTGGTCGCATCAATTACTGGCTGTCAATGCGTTAAAAGCTCCAGACGGCCGAACTAACCGAGCAACCATCAGGCAGACAAACATGGGGGCAGGTCCAATACTGTGGGCCTGCTTGGTATTGGATTGCAGTCAGCGTTGGCTGTATCTAGGATGCATCATCGAAATACTCAGTCCGACTTTCGTGCGAAGTATTTGGAGAGAGTTACGGGAGAATATCGGAGGGGCAATTGATAGTTAAAGCTGGAACACAAACAATGGCGGGAAAGGTGGTTGTTTTGTGGGACGGAAAAAAATTGTATTGAACATACAAACCAAATTAAAAAAATATGTAATTGTTTTAATCTGTAGTGCTATTTTAATGTAAAATAAATCATCACGTCGTTAGCCTTTCACTCTGTATATCTATTAAAAAATATGAAAACGATATATTATCGACGCAGATTGGTGAAAACTGAGTGGGACATAATATATTATTACTTCATAGCTAGGTGGACGACGGATCAGAATTATAAAACTTGTCGTGGAACATTTTTAAAAAATTACAATAAACACTTTATTCATGAAATATCGTGTAACGTTTTATGTCTCTGAAAAATAATTCCTATTAACATTTTGTGGCAAAGAGCACTGATCTTTTTCATCGATAAAAATAAAAGTTTTCATTTAAGAAGCAATTGCTATCATACAGAACTTCGAGAGCGAGGAAACATATATTAGGCCTACCTGGTATTATATCAAACAGAACTTCGAGAGCAAGGAGACATATATTAGGCCTACCTGGTATTATATCAAACAGAACTTCGAGAGCAAGGAGACATATATTAGGCCTACCTGGTATTATATCAAACAGAACTTCGAGAGCAAGGAGACATATATTAGGCCTACCTGGTATTATATCAAACAGAACTTCGAGAGCAAGGAGACATATATTAGGCCTACCTGGTATTATATCAAACAGAACTTCGAGAGCAAGGAGACATATATTAGGCCTACCTGGTATTATATCAAACAGAACTTCGAGAGCAAGGAGACATATATTAGGCCTACCTGGTATTATATCAAACAGAACTTCGAGAGCAAGGAGACATATATTAGGCCTACCTGGTATTATATCAAACAGAACTTCGAGAGCAAGGAGACATATATTAGGCCTACCTGGTATTATATCAAACAGAACTTCGAGAGCAAGGAGACATATATTAGGCCTACCTGGTATTATATCAAACAGAACTTCGAGAGCAAGGAGACATATATTAGGCCTACCTGGTATTATATCAAACAGAACTTCGAGAGCAAGGAGACATATATTAGGCCTACCTGGTATTATATCATACAGAACTTCGAGAGCAAGGAGACATATATTAGGCCTACCTGGTATTATATCATACAGAACTTCGAGAGCGAGGAGACATATATTAGGCCTACCTGGTATTATATCAGAAGGATAAAAGTACAACAGTCAGTAACGTAAAATTTAATGAAGATTGTAAAATTGCAAAATAAACGATATAACAGAATGTCAACTGCCAAGTGTATATGAACTTTTAACTTATTGGTAAATGCACAGTTTCTTTCAGATAAGTGTGACGTCATCGTGTATGGTGGCAAAGCTTCAACATGAATGGAGGCATAGCTACGAGCAATGAAGGAATTTATAAAATAAGGTGGTTGTAATTTTGTTTGATCAAATAACTATCTTCTTCTTGAATTCAAACTCCCATTTGTGCCAAGTAAATGTTAGAAGAGGACTGAACGGATCCGATTTTTTTCAAGTAAATACCTCAAATGAATAGAAATGGTCGTGATAGAATCCTTCGTACCATAGGATGTTTCATTATTTTATAGTATAAACTTAACAGTCACCCATGAACTTTTGTTGGGCCCAACGCAGATGAAGAAGAAGAAGAAATATGCTCTCCACTAACAGACGTCAATGAACGTAAAGTTCTACTCTCAAACATACTTGTACTTTGTGACGATACCTTCAATAAAACCCACTCTAAATCCACATTTCAGATGTTATTAATAATATTAATAGTTTTTATTAAATCACTCGCTGGTGCAATAATGTTTACCCAGACAATTTTAACAACGTATTCTTACCAATGCATTCAAATGACGCACTAAAAGAACATGCGTGGAGACTAAGTAGAAATAAATACGCGACATAAATTTATAAGTTGAGTTTGTGACAAGGGCGTTTGGGTACATTTTCTGTCCCTTTCTCACCTGAATATGTTTATAACAAAACTCAATGTTAGAGAGAAAAGGTATATGACCACCCGCCGTGCAACATATTCAGGGTCGGGGTCTATCCCAACACCCGCATGTATACAACGTGCAATTTGAGCTAGCATTTAAATAAATAAACATTGTGATGGCGTGATGCAAGAGATGACGGGATGCAGGAACTGTCGAGATGTGCGATGCAAGTGATGGTGGGATGGAGGCGATGGAGTGAGGCTTCTGGTTGCGACTACTTCAGTTTCTGGCGTTGACGCAGCGTCAGTATCAGTGTATCTGTAGTCGAAGGTGGCGTGGGAAGAGGAATTATTATCACGGAATATATTTGCATGGGGGGGGGCGTGTTAGAGGCACAAATTGGCACGCGTACACTTGCACACTAACCTCGTCGAACGAAGTATAGTTCAAAATTTGAAATGTAAAATTATTTTATTGAAAACACAGTTTACGAAAATTATACAATTAAAAAAGTGTTATAAGGATGCACATTATCCCTTTGATATTTAAGGGTGAATTTGAGTAAATAAGTGTAGGGCTCTTGAGATCGCTTGTAATTTTTAACATGAGAGAGAGAGAGAGATGACTCAACTTATCAGAAATATTTATATGGGGTGAATATTTGTAAATACTTCTTAAGCGTAAATATACTATTATATTCCCCATTGTTGTGTCCAAGGCTCGATACTCTTCGGTTATGACCCTTCAATGGATTCTTTTAGTCCTAACTCACATAACTGAGAGCTGTTTCACCACTCATAATAATGAATATTCATCCTCATTGTTTATTAATATGTAATTTACGATATGCAAATCATTCACCAGCATTTATTACAAATAATCAGAGTCAGATTGCAGACTTTGGACTAAAAAATTATGACTTTTAAAGACTCGAAACAGCTCTGCAGGTGATGACGTAATGGCGTGATGAGTTTTGCAGGTGATAGCGTGATGCAGGTGATGACGTGATATGTGATGCAGGTGATGGCGTGATGAGTTATGCAGGTGATGGCGTGATGAGTTATGCAGGTGATAGCGTGATGCAGGTGATGGCGTGATGCAGGTGATGACGTGATGTGTGATGCAGGTGATGGCGTGATGAGTTATGCAGGTGATAGCGTGATGAGTTATGCAGGTGATGGCGTGATGCAGGTGATGGCATGATGTGTGATGCAGGTGATGACGTGATGGGTGATGCAGGTGATAGCGTGATGCAGGTGATGGCGTGATGGGTGATGCAGGTGATGGCGTGATGGGTGATGCAGGTGATGGCGTGATGAGTGATGCAGGTGATGACGTGATGCAGGTGATGGCGTGATGCAGGTGATGGCGTGATGTGTGATGCAGGTGATGACGTGATGCAGGTGATGCCGTGATGCAGGTGATGGCGTCATGTGTGATGCAGGTGATGACGTGATGCAGGTAATGGCGTGATGTAGGTGATGGCGTGATGTGTGATACAGGTGATGAAGTGATGCAGGTGATGGCGTGATGTGAGATGCAGGTGATGATGTGATGCAGGTGATGGCGTGATGAGTTATGCAAGTGATGGCGTGATGCAGGTGATGGTGTGATGCAGGTGATGACGTGATGAGTTATGCAGGTGATAGCGTGATGGGTGATGCAGGTGATGGCGTGATGAGTTATGCAGGTGATGGCGTGATGAGTTATGCAGGTGATGGCGTGATGAGTTATGCAGGTGATGGCGTGATGCAGATGATGGCGTGATGAGTGATGCAGGTAATGACGTGATGAGTGATTCAAGTGGTGGCGTGATGTGTGATGCAGGTGATGGCGTGATGCAGGGGATGGCGCGATGTGTGATGCAGGTGATGAGTGATGCAGGTGATGGCGTGATGAGTGATGCAGGTGATGGCGTGATGAGCGATGCAGGTGATGGCGCGATGAGTGATGCAGGTGATGACGTGATGCAGGTGAGGGCGTGATGAGTGATGCAGGTGATAGCGTGATGCAGGTGATGGCGTGATGAGTGATGCAGGTGATGGCGTGATGAGCGATGCAGGTGATGGCGCGATGAGTGATGCAGGTGATGGCGCGATGAGCGATGCAGGTGATGGCGCGATGAGTGATGCAGGTAATAACGTGATGCAGGTGATGGCGTGATGAGTTATGCAGGTGATGGCGTGATGGGTGATGCAGGTGATGGCGCGATGACTGATGCAGGTGATGGCGCGATGACTGATGCAGATGATGGTGGTACGCAGGTGAGGGCGTGATGCGTGATGCAGGTGATAGCGTGATGCAGATGATGGCGTGATGAGTGATGCAGGTGATGGCGTGATGAGGGATTCAGGTGATGACGTGATGAGTGATGCAGGTAATAACGTGATGCAGGTTTGCGCGATAAGTGATGCAGGTGATGGCGTGATGCATGTGATGGCGTTATGTGTGATGCAGGTGATGGCGTGATTCAGGTGATGACGTTATGAGTGATGCAGGTGATGGCGTGATGAGTAATGCAGGTGATGGCGTGATGCAAATAATAACATGATGCTGGTGATGGCGTGATGTGTGCTGCAGGTGGTGACGTGATGCTGGTGATTGCGTGATGTGTGATGCAGGTGATGACGTGATGCAGGTGAGGGCGGGATGCAGGGGATGACGGCATGCAGGTGATTGCGCGATGTGTGATGCAGGTGATGGCATCCTGCAAGTGATGACGTGATGAGTGATGCAGGTGATGACGTGATGCAGGTGATGGCGTGATGTGTGATGTAGGTGATGGCGTGTTGTGTGATGCAGGTGATGACGTGATGCAGGTGATTGGGTGATGAGTTATGCAGGTGATAGCATGATGAATGATGCAGGTGATAACGTGATGAGTGATGCAGGTGATGGCTTGTTGAGTGATGCAGGTAATGATGTGGTAAGTAATGCAAGTGATGGCGTGATGCAAGGGATGAAAGGGATGACTTGATGAGTGATGCAGGTGGTGGCGTGGTGCAGGTGATGGCGTGATGACTGATGCAGGTGATGACCTTATGTATATCGTTCATCTTTTGCTGGATTCCATGTATTGTTCTCAACGCGTTATGACATACGTAGGACTCGAAGAGTTTGCAATGACTCGCGTCATGGCTTCCATGGAGATAGGCCTTGATCTATTTTAATATTTTCAACAAGTTCCTATCAGAATGAAGCGATACAAGTTGTCTTTTTAATAACCTACTTCTACAATGAGTAGGAAACCTCACAACAAAATATCCCGTTCCTTCCCCCATTTAATATTCACAAGACGAAATCCTTTTTTCGCGTCAATTTGATACCTGTTGAATCATTATGAATGCATCACAACACTGACACGTAAAATTCTTAATTGGTACATCAATTTTTCATCGCCAACATCCCCAACCTCGGTCCTCATGCAGCAGATATGAGCAGGTTGAACCAAATGGTTCAGTCATTGCCAAAATTTCAGCGAATTGTCGTTTTTTACGAGCAGCTATCAGAGAAAACTTCAGTTTTTGATGAGTAACGTCAATAGATTGTTTAGTCAAGCCGTGTTCGCGAATTCGGTCTATTACCAGAATATTTTAGTTGTGTAAAGTAATGAAATCGGGATACAATTCGTCAACAATTATGAATTCAGATAATTTATGTACTGTAATTTTTTGGTTTCCTTTCAACCTCTCAAAAAATATATTTACATTATCCATTCATCGTACACGTCCAATTCAAAAACCGTAATAGAAATTCATATCCATTTGATTAGGTTGTACATAAATTATGTTTTGTTTTGTCGACAGAGATTGACCCTAAACTAACAATATCCCATTTTAATATGAAACCGATAATTTTAGAGATGCCATTTTGTATTACAGATCATTACAGATACATTCACTTATTCAACTTGTTTACAAACCCAGAATCGCTCAACTCCCGATTTATGGATATACGTGTAATTTCATGCAAATCCATAACAATTGTTTGTTTGCTCGTTATTGACTAAATAGTTTTTTTTCCGTTGCTATGATATATTTTTTATGAAAAAATTTGAGCAATTTGTATTTTGAAGAAAGTCTAATACGTGCTAGCACCATTAAACAATCAATAACTTCTAACTAAAGTAAGTCTAATACGTGCTAGCACCATTATACAATTAATAACTTCGTACTAAAGTTAATCTTATGCGTGCTAGCATCATTAAACAATTAATTACTTCTGAATAAAGTAAGTCTGATACGTGCTAGCACCATTTGACAATCAATAACTTCTTACTAAAGTAAGCCTAATACGTGTTAGCACCATTAAACAATCAATATCTTCTTACTAAACTTAACAATTGATTGCAATTGTGCATTATCTTAATATTTTCGCCCTCGTAATTCATGAAGTTTGTCTCCGCCAGCTGATTTTGTTCGCTGAGAAGTTGAACAAGTTTATGAACAGCAAAAAATCGAACTGTCTCTAAGAAATATTATTATAAGTCTTGAAAGAAAGGTGAACTTAACGGAGACCCTGCTTCGGTTATAATTGTTTGCTATTTATTGTGCACGATTAAATAACTGAACTTGTTGGGAACGTTAGAAATAAAATTATTCGCGTCACTAACAATCTATCGATAATGAGCTTCTCCGCGGGAAATTAATTCAATGTAACCACTTAGTTGGTACCAATTGAATTTTTCATTTGCGTCTAATTTTTTTTCGCACGCTATTTTATTGTTGTGAATACTATATTAATCATTTGCAGGCAACAACAGATAAATGACGCATATTGATAGAAATAAACAAGAAAGCATCGATGTTAAGTTTTGCTAACCTCAGCACACGCATCTTTGTTTGACAAGTACATGTAATATGATTCGCTGATCGTTTAGTAATGTAAGTCACGTTAAGATACTTGTCAGCAAACCATTGTTAGTAAAAGACGTAGTTTGACTCCTATAAAGCAAAGCTCGATCAACTCTTAGTATTCTTCCAATTGCCCACCTCGGCTTACTGGTTGGTGCTGCTACCTCTGAGCCAACCCATCGAGTCGCATCCCTGCTCTGATCACCTGTCGCCTTAACAGCACAGTCTGATGGCCTTCTACTCAGTCAGCCGGCTAAAGACATGACAACGGAGCCATTGTCTGACGACACATCCCCTCTGTGCCAGCCGAACGATCAGATTCTTGTGTCGTCCCCAAACACATGCACGAAGCTTCTTCTTTCAAGTTCTCTTCCTCATTCTTAGCCAGTTAGAGAGCTTCAAATAACCGATTTAAATAAAAATATCTTCTAACCATCATTCAGCCCCCTCATCACCTTCTGCTTCTCTCATCCAACATTATGATCAAAAAGTGCTTCCCTTCAACTTCTGCAACACTGCTCTACCTAAATGGACTGCCCTAGCGTACATGAACAAAATTGATTGCATTGCGTCATGTAAGTCCTTCAGACTCTCACTCCTTTCATCAGAAGGATTTTTATTTGTTGATATTGAAGACTGATCAACTTTTATACCACTTAGAAACTGAGGTCATGGCACTTTCGTTTATTCTTTTCTAGTGCTACCAAATCTATTCTGTCTCTACCCTCGAAAAAAACTCTCTGGGTCAGATTCTGTTTACCCATCTGTGCAGTTCATTTGGATCTCCACTGAGTGAAGGTCCTCTATCCCTGAGCGAGTGTTCTTCAAAGTGTTTCTCTTCTTGCTTTCCCGTACATCCTACCACCAATCCGCTGTTTCCGCTACCCAAGGAATGGTCATGGCGCCATCTCTTATCGCCGCAATGCACGATGTGATAAGTGCTCGTCTGCAATGTAAATTTCTACAGCCAGCTGTGTTTGTAGGCCTGGCTCTACTCATGCTTGCTCATCAGTGCAATGCAATTTTTAGAAAGCAGCTCTGGTTATTTGAGTACATGAGCAATGTGATAATCTTCAGAGAAATTAGGCATCTGTTAACGATGCATCCCAGAAAAGGTCCCTCCCGTCCGACCACTCACGACTCCTTTTCAAGTCTTCTCTCCTCAGCTTCTGCTACCTACTCCTACTGCTAAATTCCTTATGAGACGGTACTAAATCTTGTAACAAACACTGCGGCCTCCCTCTTGTTCTCTCCTTGCTCAATTGTTCCGTCTCCTCCTGCTTCTCGTAACCTTACCTCCGTTAAGGAAGCCCTCACAAATGCAGTCACGAAAAACAAATACCTCACTTGAACGTCAAATGTGCTGAAGTTTTCAAGGGTACTCTGTGGTACTCTGTGGTACTCTGTGGTACTCTGTGGTACTCTGTGGTACTCTGTGGTACTCTGTGGTACCACTAACAGGGTCCTTTCAACTCTCCTGCAGTGGCCCCAGGCTCATCTTATCTAGGTTTTCCTCTCGCCGTTCCATCATCTTCTCACTCACACTTTACTCTTCCAGGTACCTCTTCTGCACCTTCATCTCCTGCTCCAACTCTTCTACAATTTCATCTTCAGCATTTGGGTTAGATTCTTTTTAGCCTCCCAACCGATTCTCCAATAGCTGCCTTCTTTTCTATTATCCTACATATTTTTTCAGCCTCACCATCAACCTCTTCATAGCTTCTACGGTTCTCACTTTACGACTCAGACATCGTTCACAGTAGAATGCCTGGTGACTATTATAAAGGTATCGGAATTTTTTAAACAGTTTTTATCGACAATTCTTCCTACTTCTATTTAACTCACTGAAACTCTCCTACACTCATCACAGAACCATAGTCTTCAGGAGTGTCATGTGTACCGAAAAGACCGTCTTGATGGCTTTGGAGGACTGGCAATATCATTTCCAGTTGATGTAAAGCGCCAAGCGGTGCTAAAGCTGTCTTTTGCAGGTGTAGTGAATATGTCCTTTGTAGTAGACATCGACATTAATTATTCTTTGCTACCCATATTCCTTGTTTATAATCCATACAGAAAAATTCGTTGCTAGAGTTATGGCATAAATTTGCTCAGTTGGTGTCTCAAAGTGCTTATTGGGAATTTTATTGCTCACTATCAACATTTGAAACCTCTGAGGAACCCTAGAAACTAGCCTGGCTTTGCCTTCTCGACTTCAGCACTAGCAGTGACCTTTTCCTTTCACTGAACTTTCCTACCCGGGTAGACCCTGTCTCCAGATCTACTTCCAGCCTAAACCTTTTTATTCCACTTCCCACTTTTACTCCTTCTTATTCCCGCCTATCCTTTTGCCCTCGTTGGAACTTCCACAACTTGCATTGAATGAGCAGATACGGCGACAGTAGCCTGCAGTTCCTTTGAAACTGTTGTTATAAAAACTGGAAAGAATAATTCCCTATTTAGATTCTCTGCTACTCCTAGGCGTCATGAAAACCATTGTTGGAATGCGGAAACCATTGGTGGAATGCAGAATCCATCGGTGGAATGCGGAAACCATTGTTGGAATGTGGAAACCATTGTTGGAATGCGGAAACCATTGGTGGAATGATCGCAGCATAACCATTAACATATTGATGTTTTTCCTAAGCCTAGCAAATCAAACCGCTCTAATCGAGTCCAGGGCAATAGCAGTTCACAGTTCAGCTCAGATATGGAAGATGTTTCGATCTGGCTTAGGCGAGCCCCTCCCTCTGTTTTCTCTCTCTCCTCTGGTACCTCTACTTTTTCATCCGCTGAAGCTGCAAATGCCCGGGCACCCCACTTTTCTCTTGCTTTCTCTCGTGTGGACCTCATTGCAGAGCCTGACTTAGCATTTATCAAACCCACTAACTCAGATGTAGATGACACCCTCAATCGCCGTTCCTCACTTTCTGAGCTGCGTGCTGTTCTTCCCGACCTTGCATCCCACTCTTCCCCGAGTTATGACTATGACCAGTTTCTCTGCCAGCTCTCCTGGATCCATCAGCAAGCACTCTAGAATATTTTTACCCTTTCTTTTCGTACAGCCGACATCCGCCCAACCCGTAGATGCTCCTTAATTGTCCCGGTTCCTAAGCCCGACAAAGTCCGCCCTTTTTCTGCTCTCCTGGTTTGATAAGCGAGTGGAGAGGTTTTTGTGGCATGCCTCATGTGGTTTCTTGTGAATTTATTTATCACCAATTTTGTTTCTCCCCCAATTTGGCATCAGGGATGCCCTCATCCTCATTGAACACCACATTCAATTAGCTCTACGTACTCAACTATTAGTCCTTGCAGTCTTTTCTGATCTTTCTAGTGCCTTTGATCATGCATTTTAAGAAGGGATTTTGTTCAAGTTGGCGTCACATGGGGTGTCTGTCCGTCTTCTGCGGTGGTATGTCAGCTTCATCAAAGACCGCTCCTCTATTTATGTCTCTTCAACTTCTCTTCATTCTCACCCTATTATCTCAGGGGTCCAACAGGGTGCCATCATCTCTCCTCTTTTCTTCAATATACTACTGTCTAACCTTCCTCCTTCACCAGTAACAATCTATGCTTGTTACTGCTGACTCTGCTCCTGCTGCCCTGGCACTACTCTAGACCCTTGTTGATAGGTTTCTCTCTGGGCACTTCGCAGGGATCAACTCATCAATACTAAAAAGTCGTGTATTTCGGTTTCGCCCTTAAACACTCTTTTCCTTTTTGCCCACCACTTCACATTGATGTTGTTCCTATCCCGGAGTCCCACCATCACCAACTGCCAGGATTAAAATTTGACTCACCTCGTTTGACTTGGTTTCCTCACGTTGACGGTTTTCTCCGACTCCGCTGTCAAGTTTTTTGCCTAAACACATTTTGGGGATTCACAAGGCCTCATCCTTTACTCATCTGCCTCTCATTCATTTTTTGCTCAAATGGATGTGATTTACTCAACTGTTGCGTGCTTTCTCATTGGCACTTGGCGCTGTATTCCCTTGGCCTCTCTGTACTGTGAAGCTGGACTATTACCCCTGATCTCTACCGTGAGGAACGCTGCGGCTGGGTTCTCCTTCAGCTTCTTTTTCAACCTGCTGATGATCCTTTCTATAAATGTATAAAACCTGTTGATGATCCTTTCTATATATGTAATAATATACATGTATATCTGTATATTTTATTCAATACCAGCACTACAGTTACCTACAAACCTCTTGTGTGCCCTTAGATCTGGCAGGAGACACGGTCACTATTGTATTAGTCACTTTTTGCTATATTCTAACTAGGTACTGCTCCCTCGAATAAACCTCTCCATATACCAGATTACCCTTATTGTCATTTTGATGACACAGTCTACCATTTATTTCTGTGTCTGCCCCCATCACCAAGCTGACCGGTGCCGTCTCCAGCTCAGCCTGCCCCAAGAGAGCATCCAATATCTCTCAACTTCTCAGTGGCCACGCCGGTGATCTTGTTGCGACCTTCTCATCTGCAAGTTTGTCGAGGTGTGCATTGGTTCCACTCACCGCTTCGACCGACCGTGGAGTCGCGCACTTCACGTTAGCTGTTCTCGGAGCAAATGGACTCCGGTCAGAAGGCCCTGTCAAGAGACAAAGTTCAAGATGCTTGTCGGTCAATATTGATTAGACATTAAAATATTTCCAACATGTTTGGTTTTATATATTCATAATTGTATAGTATTTTGAAGTTCGCTATTCGGTCATTGAAAACGAAGTGGGTGCTTGTGCGGCATCGTGGGAATGGTGTTCCTGGGTGATTTGTGCAGATAAGCTCTTATTATGGACAGAATACATTGTATGTGTATTCCTGCGATCCGTTTTTAAATGCTAGCTCTTCAGCAATACATATAGGATGCTGAAGAGGCATCAATTTTGACCGACCATTCACACTTCTTATTGTCTCGAAAATACACGTACTCATAAACGTTAGCTAACTGAGTAATTTCCCTCCTGTGGTTGAAGCCATTGGCCTGCAGTGCGTACTGTTTCCAAACAGTCTCTTCAAGTAATCGCTCGATGAGGCGAAGACTGGATTACTGAATATCCGCATTGGGGATCTTCCTCACGAATGTCTCTCCCATCAATAAAAAAGAACACAGCAAGCAAATAATACGACAGAAATAGCTAATAGAATATTTACGATATTACGTCGTTCCCCTAGAGATGACACGGAGCGATAACAA
>SDVV010008445.1:0-17205 GCA_016164225.1 Gammarus roeselii | reverse complement strand
AGACAGTTATTGGATCTGTGTTTTCCACTAAAGCATTTGGTATACGCAATTATTTTTGAAAATTTCTATTCTGAATATGCAATAGCGTACAAATGCCTTTCCAATATTTAATAATAACACGTATTGAAATATTTTGATTCTTGGTGTAAATGATTCATTTTTATACCTCTCAAGCTATTTATGAAACTACAAAACTAGCAGGATACATTTTGACTCTCCGTGGAAATGAAAATATGTTCATATTACAATGAAAGAGAAATAAAGGTAGACGAACACTTTTTAATTGGGGGCGTATTCTATCTACCAGGAGTTTAATAAATTCAACTACAATATGTGCATGCATAAAACGTTACCTTCCTGAACAGTTTCATAGTTATTATCCTCCCTCTGCTTATTGGACTCGTCTGCCATGTTCTAAGACACAATCCGTACAGTTATCGCAAACCCAATGTTCAGGGTTACACTCGTGACGGACTAAGTGAATAGCAAGTAATTTCAGCGGTAAATGGACTCATTTTGAAGCAGGCATTGACCTATAGACTGAACTCAGGGGATAAATGGAATATGTATCGACAACAATTCTGTAACAGCTTGAAGTTATCATATGAAGGAAGCACTGGTAAGCACTGGTTTTTAAATTGGTTTCTGCACACTTTTAAAGTTCAATAATGAAAACAAGCACTAAAGAGAATAACAAACAGTTTTC
Source organism: Gammarus roeselii (assembly GCA_016164225.1). Classification (NCBI taxonomy): domain Eukaryota; kingdom Metazoa; phylum Arthropoda; class Malacostraca; order Amphipoda; family Gammaridae; genus Gammarus; species Gammarus roeselii. The sequence goes on along the minus strand of SDVV010008445.1, from coordinate 16,499 downwards.
CTTATATTTTTAATGCAATTAAGCTCATTGATGTTCTTCTTTAGCCACACTAATTGTCGAACCCTTTTTTAACACCGGAGAACGTTACGTGAATTGTATATAACATTAGACAGCCAGTCTCAGTGGCGTTTCTTTCCAGGTAGCTTCTCTTCACACGATGCCAGGCATGAGTGGTCTGCCACAGCCCGTCCCTGGCATGTACTCTCACTACTCGCCTGTATCTTTACGATGGTGATAAGATAAGGAGTCAGATATTCTTTACACGATAGTGCGTGATATTGTAATCCTATGTTGAAGGAGCTGGTAATGATAGGGCTTTTCCAACTGTACATTGACTAGGAGGATTACTTTGTTAAACAAGATAACGGGAAATGAAGCAGAAGTTTCAAATTCTCCCTCCCCTTCATCAGGTCGTACAGAGATGAAAATAAAATATTTTTGTTCAAATGAGAACATTACAAAACTAGTCTTTTACATGAGTTTGGTAAAAATGAGTCATGACTTATGATGATGTGTCGAATTTGTGTCTGAACTTCATCCCATGCAACGAGGACTGAGTTGTTGAAGGAAGGGAACTCTCCTAAGTTGAAAATTGTTGAAGGCGGGATGTTTATATGTACCTGAGTGTAAAGGTTGAAACTGAGATACGATATAAGGTGAAGGAAGAGTATAAAGGTTGAAACTGAGATAAGATATAAGGTGAAGGAAGAGTATAAAGGTTGAAATTGAGATGAGATATATGGTGAAGGAAGGGTATAAATGTTGAAACTGAGATAAGATATAAGGTGAAGGAAGAGTATAAAGGTTGAAATTGAGATGAGATATATGGTGAAGGAAGGGTATAAAGGTTGAAACTGAGATAAGATATAAGGTGAAGGAAGGGTATAAAGGTTGAAATTGAGATGAGATATATGGTGAAGGAAGGGTATAAAGGTTGAAACTGAGATAAGATATAAGGTGAAGGAAGGGTATAAAGGTTGAAATTGAGATGAGATATATGGTGAAGGAAGGGTATAAAGGTTGAAACTGAGATAAGATATAAGGTGAAGGAAGGGTATAAAGGTTGAAATTGAGATGAGATATATGGTGAAGGAAGGGTATAAAGGTTGAAACTGAGATAAGATATAAGGTGAAGGAAGGGTATAAAGGTTGAAAATGAGATGAGATATATGGTGAAGGAAGGGTATAAAGGTTGAAACTGAGATAAGATATAAGGTGAAGGAAGGGTATAAAGGTTGAAACTGAGATGAGATATATGGTGAAGGAAGGGTATAAAGGTTGAAACTGAGATAAGATATAAGGTGAAGGAAGGGTATAAAGGTTGAAACTGAGATAAGATATAAGGTGAAGGAAGGGTATAAAGGTTGAAATTGAGATGAGGTACAAGGTGAAGGAAGGCTATAAAGGTTTTGTGGACTCGAAAGGAAATAAGAGCAGGACCATGGAATGAAATAGTTAGTAGGACAATCATAGAGAGCGCCTCTTAGGTTGGCCGCTCGAGAACAAGAATTATGTGGCCATCCAGAAGAAGAATCGCGATCATCTGTTGCGGGAGTGTTCGATCGCCTATTGAAGTATACGCCTTTTCACGCAATCTTATGAATAAATGTTAGGTAACTTTCAAAACCTTTGAAATGTTTACGGAAGGCTGTGCGATTGGTTGTGACGAAACATATTCGAAGTATTCCGTCAATAGAAGTTTTTACCTTTCCGAAATGTCTCGAGTGCCACCTCAGAAGATCGTGAAATGTCATAGAGGCGACAAGGGAAATCAAAACATTAATCGGGATGGTTCAATGCATTGCAAGCCGAGTCGGCAGGATACAGGCCTGCGTATGAACTACTGAAATGATTAGGGCGAGCAATCTCAGCCGGGCTGATGGAAGACGCTACTGTACAGCTGCGTTCGAATGTACCCATTTTTCATAATAACTGCAGTTTTAAACTCCAACGGGCAACTGGAACCTCTCTAGACAATGTAAATTTTTGCAGTATCTAGACTACAAACAATTGTATACCCTCAGCAGCAGTTGTTAAAGGGTTTCTGTCGCCTCTCCAAATGCACTTGCACACGGCACGATTCCTCGCGTCATCGAAGCGGTGTATATGAAATATTTGATAATTTCCAAAGGGCGGCGAAATATATTGCTATAGAAAGTCTAATCATCATTTATAATTCGTTTGATTCAGACTTTTAAAAGATTCAATATACACAATAAAACTGTCCTCGTCGTATTTTAAAATGAGTTCTTGTACAAGCATTGCTTCACCAACTTTATAGAATGTTGAAACAAACTATCTATAAATGTTATTGTTGTCGTTATACAGGCGAATATACTGTAAATCATCCCATATTTAATAGTCATGAGAAATGTGTGTATATGTTTAGTAACACAATTTCAAGTGACGCGATCCACTATCAGCTTAGCGTGTTATAATAAACTTACGACGATAATCATTGATAAAGGGACTAATGCTGATATTTTATCTGTACACTGTCATCGCTCTCTTCTGGATGATGTCATTGCCAAGGGGGCGGGAGGCCAACGTGTCGATGCCATTTTTATTACGGTTATCCTCTTAACTTCATTAGTTTTCGGCAGGACCATTGGTATGAAAGAAAGGAGAGGCTTGCTTAAGGGAGGAGTTGTCCCAACTGTGTTGTACGGGATGAGAGGGGAAGCGAGAAAAACGTTGAATGTATATGAGATGAAATATTCAAAAGGGATGGTCAGAGTGACGCGGATTGATACGACCAGTAATAACGTAGTGTGAATTAGAAAGGGGACTGTGAGAAAGTTGGCGGACAAAGTTAGAGTCATATGTTCAGAGGTGGTTTGGACACATGAAGAGAATGGACGAAGGGATATTTGTGAAAGAGTGATGAAAAAGAAGTTAATTGGGCGTAGACTGAAATGATTAGATGGCGCGAAGCAGGCAATGGGGAGGAGGTACATCAATGTGGAGGAAGGAAGAGACCGTACAAGAGAAAGGCACTAGTGGAGATACGGCTCTGAAGCGATTTCACGTTCTTGGCTGCTTACTTGTTGTGAAACAGAATAGCCGACGGCGGGAGAGGTTCCGGCAACTAGGATGCAGCAAAGGTAAACCAGTAAAAGCTGTCTGATCCTACTGCTGACATTGATCCCTGACCTTACTCAAGACCCAAAAAGTTTGTAAGAGCTCCTGACAGGGTACTTTATGCGCCAATATAGTTTGTGAAAATGCCTGAGAGAAATGTGAGGATCATCTTGTCGTCGGCAACTCACCTTTTGGGTGGATGCGGCTATGCGTTTGTGTCTACATATGCATATGAGATTGCAACAATACACATGTCTCTCCTATACTCACCTCCTCTTCTCAGATCCACTGTACCCTCATTAGCATTTGCGGCACTGGTGAGCTTTGTACCCCGGTGAGGCTTGGAGGAGGAAGTATCCCCGCTGCATAGCTGTGTCTCATCACCAGAGTGCCGGCTGGGGCCATTAAAAACTCATAAGGAGGAGCGGCCTCGGACGACGTCCTGAGGGACAGCTAACAGGAGACTGCCTGGCTCCAGGGGTCTGGGGGGAAGGGGATCCTTGGCGACGACACTTGAAAGGGACGAAGACGGCTGGGCTTAGCAGAAGAGATCCAAAAGAATGGGTTCAAGTAAGAGATCCAAGGTAATGAAGATGGCTGGGTTTAGCAGAAGAGATCCAAAATAATGGGTTCAAGTAAAAGAACCAAAGTAATGAAGATGACTGGGTTTAGCAGAGGAATTGCAAAGGGACAGAGTCGGTTAGCCTTATTTAAGAGAATTTCCAAACGAACAGGAACATATGAGTGTAACAGTCCAAATGAACTAAATTTGCAGTGGTTTAACAGAGGATATTTGAAAGAACGTCGACGTCTGGGTGTAAGACGAGGGCATCTGAAGGAACGGAGATCATATGGTGGACGGATGGGATACAGATGGCTGAGTTTTAGCATGAGGGGCGACACAAATGGAAAGAAACGGCTAGGGTTCAGAAGAAGAGGTCCAAAGAGACATAAACAATTGGGTTTTAACAAAGGAAGTCCAAATGGATGAAGACGACTGGGTTTAAGCGAGGTAATCTAAACGGACGAATCCCCCCCAAAAAAAACGACGGTTGATCCGGCTTGTTTATTCGATAATGAAAGAGGAAAGGCAGTATTTGGAGTTGAGCAAATGGATCTTGATTGATTAGTTTGGAAAATATTACTCCACGAAAAGGTGTGTTATGATAGTAAGTTAATGTTTATCGATAGTTTAGTTACGGTTCATTGATAGTTTAGTTACTGTTCATTGACAGTTTAGTTACTGTTCATTGATATAGGTTAGTTACTGTACATTGACACTTTAGTTATTGTTCATTGACAGTTTAGTTACTGTTCATTGATAGTTTAGTTACTCTTCATTGATAGTTTAGTTACTGTTCATAGATACTTTAGTTACTGTTTATTGATAGTTTAGTTACTGTTCATTGATAGTTTAGTTACTGTTCATTGATAGTTTAGTTACTGTTCATTGATAGTTTAGTTACTCTTCATTGATAGTTTAGTTACTGTTCTTTGATACTTTAGTTACTGTTCATTGATACTTTAGTTACTGCTCATTGATAGTTTAGTTACTGTTTATTGATAGCTTAGTTACTGTTCATTGATAGTTTAGTTACTCCTCATTGATTGTTTAGTTACTGTTCATGGATAGTTTAGTTACTGTTCATTGATAGTTTAGTTACTGTTTATTGATAGCTTAGTTACTGTTCATTGATAGTTTAGTTACTCCTCATTGATTGTTTATTTACTGTTCATTGATAGTTTAGTTACTGTTCATTGATGGTTTAGTTACTGTTCATTGATAGTTTAGTTACTGTTTATTGATAGCTTAGTTACTGTTCATTGATAGTTTAGTTACTGTTCATTGATAGTTAGTTACTGTTCATTGATACTTTAGTTACTGTTCATTGATTGTTTAGTTACTGTTCATTGATAGTTTAGTTACTGTTCATTGATAGTTTAGTTACTGTTCATTGATGGTTTAGTTACTGTTCATTGATAGTTTAGTTACTGTTTATTGATAGCTTAGTTACTGTTCATTGATAGTTTAGTTACTGTTCATTGATTGTTTAGTTACTGTTCATTGATAGTTTAGTTACTGTTCATTGATAGTTTAGTTACTGTTCATTGATAGTTTAGTTACTGTTCATTGATAGCTCAGTTACTATTCATTGGTATTTAGTTACTGTTCTTTGATACTTTAGTTACTGTTCATCGATAGTTTAGTTACTGTTCATTGATAGTTTAGTTACTGTTCATTGATAGTTTAGTTACTGTTCATTGATAGTTTAGTTACTGTTCATTGATATAGGTTAGTTACTGTACATTGACACTTTAGTTATTGTTCATTGACAGTTTAGTTACTGTTCATTGACAGTTTAGTTACTTCTCATTGATAGTTTAGTTACTGTTCATTGATACTTTAGTTACTGTTCATTGATCGTTTAGTTACTGTTCATTGATAGTTTAGTTACTGTTCATTGATAGTTTAGTTACTGTTCATTGATGGTTTAGTTACTGTTCATTGATAGTTTAGTTACTGTTTATTGATAGTTTAGTTACTGTTCATTGATAGTTTAGTTACTGTTCATTGATAGTTTAGTTTGTGTTCATTGATAGTTTAGTTACTGTTCTTTGATACTTTAGTTACTGTTCATTGATAGTTTAGTTACTGTTCATTGATAGTTTAGTTACTGTTCATTGATAGTTTAGTTACTGTTCATGGATAGTTTAGTTACTGTTCATTGATAGTTTAGTTACTGTTCATGGATAGTTTAGTTACTGTTCATTGATAGTTTAGTTTCTGTTCATTGATAGTTTAGTTACTGTTCATTGATAGTTTAGTTACTGTTCATTGATAGTTTAGTTACTGTTCATTGATAGTTTAGTTACTGTTCATTGATAGTTTAGTTACTGTTCATTGATAGTTTTGTTTCTGTTCATTGATAGTTTAGTTACTGTTCATCGATAGTTTAGTTACTGTTCATTGATAGTTTAGTTACTGTTCATGGATAGTTTAGTTTCTGTTCATTGATAGTTTAGTTACTGTTCATTGATAGTTTAGTTACTGTTCATTGATAGTTTAGTTTCTGTTCTTCGATATGCTGCGATGTTTGATGTTGCGATAAAATGACGGTGCGACCTCAGCCGCTCATGCAGCTGTTTTGCCGCTCATTGCATTGCACGATTTCGTGTTATGGTGAAAACCGTCCATGCAATTACGTTTCACTAATACAATTTATTTCATGGGGATTGGAATAAATGTGGCAACGCAGATTGAACTGCAAATCAAAGTCTACTTAGAAAATATAACATTACGTTATACAGAGCGTAGGTTGTGTTTCCTTATTGCAAGCTGATCTGTATAATGATAATGATAACAATAAAAGAAAAATTTTTTTTTTATTGAAAACCGTCATGGGTAAAGAAGTTAATTTGATATACGTAACTTGATATAGAAATTTGAGTAATCCGTCACGGTATAAGGCAGACAAGTCTATTCAGAACGCATATTAGAAATAAGAATTTTATACGTATAGGACATACCTATTATGTTCTTTCCTGAGTGTGCAAATGTCTTTCCAACGTTAGGGCTAACATTGATGACACACCGAGCTCATCGCCAGGCCAGGTTGATATGAGGAATTTGTTGTTCGAGTGCTGAAAAAGGCTTTCGTGAAGTCCGACGCGTTCTCTGCTGACATCCTGCTAGCAGACGTCGGACGCGGAACCTGCATCAGTCACCGAACATCCTGCTGGCAGACGTCGGACGCGGAACCTGCATCAGTTACCGAACATCCTGCTGGCAGACGTCGGACGCGGAACCTGCATCAGTCACCGAACATCCTGCTGGCAGACGTCGGACACGGAACCTGCATCAGTTACCGAACATCCTGCTGGCAGACGTCGGACGCGGAACCTGCATCAGTCACCGAACATCCTGCTGGCAGACGTCGGACGCGGAACCTGCATCAGTCACCGAACATCCTGCTGGTAGACGTCGGACGCGGAACCTGCATCAGTCGCCGAATATCCTGCTGGCAGACGTCGGGCGCGAACCTGCATCAGCCGCCAAATATCCTGCTGGTAGACATCGGACGCGGAACCTGCATCAGTCGCCGAACATCCTGCTGGCAGACGTCGGGCGTGGAACCTGCATCAGTCGCCGTATATCCTGCTGGCAGACGTCAAACACGGAACCTGCATTAGTCGCCGAATATCCTGCTGGTAGACGTCGGGCGCGGAACCTGCATCAGTCGCCGAACATCCTGCTGGCAGACGTCGGGCGTGGAACCTGCATCAGTCGCCGAACATCCTGCTGGCAGACGTCGGGCGCGGAACCTGCATCAGTCGCCGCGGAACCTGCATCAGTCGCCACAATATCTTCGCAGTGCATTGCAGTAAATTGAGTACCAGTATGATTTAAAAAGATGGCATGTCCCCATACTTTGGCTATGTTAATGCGCAACAAAGGAAATTTCCGGAGAGTAAACGCTCATCAATAAATCCGTATTACATTAGATATGCGCGGGCCGGAAGGTCGGGTAGTATAGTCTGACAAGGTAATGTATAATACGAGAACCTATGAGCAGTAAACAAGCTGATCTGAAGCGAACTAAAATCATTTGGGTGCATACAGCAAAACGATGACGCCCGGTGCAGGGACAATTATGTCATGGGCCACGATTGTGGTGGAAGTGAAACGGATGGAGCAGCAAGGGATAGTCTGAGAGAGTCAGTGTTGACTCGACCCCGATACCGACTGTTTACTTGTCTGTGCTCGCTCCTCATACACCTAATTTAATATCCCATTTTTCTCGATTTGTGAAAATTGTATATATGCAAATAAATCAGATATATTATTCCACCATTGTTTATCTAAAAGTCTTCAGCCTTCAATATCGTGAGATATAACAAAAGATCGACCGTAACTGGTTAGCTGTTAAAACAACACAAACAGATCTACTTGAGAAGTACACTTAAACATCAAAGATAGGTTAACTGATCGACTATAACTGGATCGATGCTATAACAACACAGACATATCTACTTGAGAAAGACAATCAACATTGAACATATGATAACTGATTTATCATAATTGGACTGATACAAACCAACACAAACAGATCTACTTGAGAAGGACAATCAACATTGAAGATATGATAACTGATCGACCATAACTGGATAGATGCTGCACCAACTCAAACAGATCTACTTGAGAAGGACAATAAACATTGAAGATATGGTAACAGATCGACCATAACTGGATAGATGCTATAATAGCACAAACAAATCTACTCGAGAAAGACAATAAACATTGAATATATGATAACTGATCGACCATAACTGGATAGATGCAATAACAACACAAACAGACTTCTTGAAAATAAACATTGAAGATATGATAACTGATCGACCATAACTGGATAGATGCTATAACAACACAAACAGATCTATTTGAGAAGGACAATAACTATTGAAGATATGATAACTGATCGACCATAACTGGATAGATGCTATAACAACACAAACAGATCTACATGAGAAGGACAATAAACATTGAAGATGTAATTAATCGACCATAACTGGATATAAGCTATAACAACACTAACAGACTTCTTGAAAATAAACATTGAAGATATGATAACTGATCGACCATAACTGGATAGATGCTGTAACAACACAAACAGATCTACTTGAGAAGGACAATAAACATCGAAGATGTAATTAATCGACCATAACTGGATAGAAGCTATAACAACACTAACAGACTTCTTGAAAATAAACATTGAAGATATGATAACTGATCGACCATAACTGGATAGATGCTGTAACAACACAAACAGATCTACTTGAGAAGGACAATAAACATCGAAGATGTAATTAATCGACCATAACTGGATAGAAGCTATAACAACACTAACAGACTTCTTGAAAATAAACATTGAAGATATGATAACTGATCGACCATAACTGGATAGATGCTGTAACAACACAAACAGATCTACTTGAGAAGGACAATAAACATCGAAGATGTAATTAATCGACCATAACTGGATAGAAGCTATAACAACACTAACAGACTTCTTGAAAATAAACATTGAAGATATGATAACTGATCGACCATAACTGGATAGATGCTGTAACAACACAAACAGATCTACTTGAGAAGGACAATAAACATCGAAGATGTGATAGCAGATCGACCATAGCTGGATAGATGCTATAACAACACAAACAGATCTACATCATATGGACAAAAGACATTGAAGATATATTAACTGATTGATCATAACTGGATAGATGCTACAACAACACAAGCAGATCTACTTGAGAATGACAATGAACATTGAAGATATGATAACTGATTGATCATAACTGGATAGATGCTACAACAACACAAGCAGATCTACTTGAGAATGACAATGAACATTGAAGATATGATAACAGATCGACCATAACTGGATAGATGCTATAACAACACAACAGATCTACTTGAGAAGGACAATAAGCATTGAAGATATAATAGCAGATCGACTATAACTGGATAGATGCTATAACTACACAAACAGATCTAGTTGAGAAAGACAATAAACATTGTAGATATGATAACAGATCAACCATAACTGGATATATGGTATAACAACACAAACTGATCTACTTGAGAAGGACAATAAACATTGAAGATATGATAACAGATCGACCATAACTGGATATATGCTATAACAACACAAACAGATCTAATTGAAATGGACAATAAATATTGGAGATGTGATAGCAGATCGATCATAACTGGATAGATGCTATAAAAACATAAAATGATCTACTTGAGAAGAAGAATCAACATTGACGATATGATAACAGATCGACCATAACTGGATAGATGCTAAAACAACACAAACAGATCTACTTGAGAAGGACAATAAACATTGAAGAAATGATAGCTGATTGACCATAATTGGATAGATGCTATAACAACACAAACAGATCTACATGAGTAGGACAATAAACATTGAAGATATGATAACTGATCGACCATAACTGGATAGATGCTAAAACTACACAAACAGATCTACTTGAGAAGGATAATAGACATTGAAGATGTGATAAGAGATCAACCATAACTGGATAGATGCTATAACAACACGAACAGATCTACTTGAGAAGGACAATAAACATTGAAGAAATGAGAACAGGTCGACCATTACTTTATATATGCTATAACAACACAAACAGATCTGATTGAAATGGACAATAAACATTGGAGATGTGATAGCAGATCGATCATAACTAGATAGATGCTATGAAAACATAAACAGATCTACTTGAGAAGGAGAATCAACATTGACGATATGATAACAGATCGACCATAACTGGATAGATGCTATATCAACACAAACAGATCTACTTGAGAAGGACAATAAACATTGAAGATATGATAACAGATCGACCATAACTGGATAGATGCTATAACAACACAAACAGATCCAATTGAAAAGGTCAATAAACATTGAAATGTGATAGCAGATCGACCATAACTGGATAGATGCTATAATAACACAAACAGATCTACTTGAGAAGGACAATAAACATTGAAAATATGACAACAGATCGGCCATAACTGGATAGATGCTATAACAACACAAACAGATCTACTTGAGAAGGACAATAAGCATTGAAGATATGATAGCAAATCGACTAGAACTGGATAGATGCTATAACTACACAAACAGATTTAGTTGAGAAAGACAATAAACATTGTAGATATGATAACAGATCAACCATAACTGGATATATGCTATAACAACACAAACTGATCTACTTGAGAAGGACAATAAACATTGAATGTATGATAACAGATCGACCCTAACTGGATATATGCTATAACAACACAAACAGATCTAATAGAAATGGACAATAAACATTGGAGATGTGATAGCAGATCGACCCTCATTGGATAGATGCTATAACAACAGAAACAGATCTACTTGAGAAGGACAATAAAGATTGAAGGTATGGTAACAGATCGACCATAACAGGATAGATTTTATAAAAACACGAACAAATCTACTTGAGAAGGACAATAAACATTGAAGATATGATAACAGATCGACCATAGCTGGATAGATGCTTGTACAACACAAACAGATCTGCTTGAGAGGGACAATAAACATTGAAGATATGATAGCAGATCGACCATAACTGGATAGATGTTATAATAACACAAACAGATCTACTTGAGATGGATAACCAACATTGAAGAGATGATAACAGATCGACCATAACTGGATAGATTCTATAACAACACAAACAGATCTACTTGAGAAGGACAATAAACATTGAAAATATGACAACAGATCGACCATAACTGGATAGATGCTATAAGAACACAAACAGATCTACTTGAGAAGGACAATAAACATTGAAGATATGATAACAGATCGACCATAACTGGATAGATTCTATAACAACACAAACAGATCTACTTGAGAAGGACAATAAACATTGAAAATATGATAACAGATCGACCATAACTGGATAGATGCTATTAGAACACAAACAGATCTACTTGAGAAGGACAATAAACATTGAAGATATGATAACAGATCGACCATAACTGGATAGATGCTATAACAACACAAACAGATCTTCTTGAGAAGGACAATAAACATTGAAGATATTTTAACAGATCGACCATAACTGGATAGATGCTATAAGAACACCAACAGATCTACTTGAGAAGGACAATAAACATTGAAGATATGATAGCAGATCGACCATAACTGGATAGATGCCATAACAACACAAACAGATCTTCTCGAGAAGGACAATAAACATTGAAGATATTTTAACAGATCGACACTAACTGGATAGATGCTATAACAACACAAACAGATCTACTTGAGAAGGACAATAAACATTGAAGATATGATAACAGATCGATCATAACTGGATAGATGCTATAACAACACAAACAGATCTAATTGAAAAGGACAATAAACATTGAAAATGTGATAGCAGATCGACCATAACTGGATAGATGTTATAATAACACAAATAGATCTACTTGAGATGAATAACCAACATTGAAGAGATGATAACAGATCGACCATAACTGGATAGATTCTATTACAACACAAACAGATCAACTTGAGAAGGACAATAAACATTGAAAATATGATTACAGATCGACCATAACTGAATAGATGCTATAAGAACACAAACAGATCTACTTGAGAAGTACAATAAACATTGAAGATATGATAACAGATCGACCATAACTGGATAGATGCTATAACAACACAAACAAATCTACTCGAGAAGGACAGTAAACATTGAAGATATTTTTAACAGATCGACCATAACTGGATAGGTTTTATAGCAAACATGTTAATCAAGAAGGACTGTTTTTTGAATAACATGTTTCTGGTTGTACCCATCATTGTACCATCGAGTGCCTCAATAAAGATCATTATTATTATGATCACCGTCGAGCGATGACTTTCACTTTAATTTGATATATTATTTCTTCGCAAAGCGAGTGTTTATTTTCATTTTGAATGATGGGCTGTAACCCCCAAATTATAATCATGATAATAGTCTCCATTGAAGCGCTCGATGGTACAATAATAATTGCAGAGAAACAAGTTTGACAGAGCATTCCTACCAATACATCCAAATTAGGAACCAAAGGAAATACATGGATACATGACAAAGTAGGAATGAAATACGCGGCATAAATTCATAAGTTGTGTTAGTGTCTGGATACATTTTATGCGCCTGGATACATTGTAAGTCCCTCTCACACATGAATATGTATGTAACAAGGCTCAATGTTATAGAGGTAAAGCACATAACCACTTGTCGGCCATCACATAAGGGACGTCTTCCAGCCTGACATCCACACATGTACAATGGGCCGACAACATGGAAAGGCAGATTGATGTCAAACATTATTCCTATTAATATCGGGGTCTTCCTGCACCAGCAGAATTCTGCCCCACCTCTCTATTAGTGGAGATAATTCATATCCCTCACTATTACATAAGGCTTCCGGGCAGGGATCATTAGATTTAATAATACGCTACTGGAGGCTATAGGCATTTTTTCTAGCTCGTACCTTAAGACAGTCAACATCATGTTCAGCGAATACAAAGCTAGCACTCGTTCTTCTAGGTACCTCAATCAACCTCCGGACAACGTCATTGTATGCTACTCTCAGTTTACTGATAGTGACTCGTGTATTCACACCACAGTGAGTTGCAGTAGATAGGGTAGCAGTAGGTTTTAAAGAGCTGTATTTTAACACGTCGTGCAGAAGTTGAATTTCCTGATGAGCTGATTGCCAACTGCGTTTAATTTGCAAAGTTGCTCAGAGATATCAGCATTGTCACACTGGTCGTTTGTTATTAAGAGTCCGAAGTAGGGGAAACTGTCCACATAATCCAACTGAACACCATTTAACACATTATTCATTTGGAACTGAAACCTTTGCATAGTGCGCAGTTTTACTCGGTTACCAACAGATTGGATAGTATGGTACTCAACATCTAGTGTTAAGGCCTCAGTCTCGCATGTATTTAGCATAACTTGAAGAGCGTCCTCGTGAGGAGCCAGAAAGACCTATCGTCGGCATAGCTAATTGCGTTAGTACAGAAGTCGCCAATATGACAACCAACACTGCTAAGAGCTAGACACTCGTGTAGGCTGTCTACATACACACTGAATAGGAGGGGCGAATGAAAGCCTCTCTGCCTTATTCCATTTGTTGTTCGGAGCGGATTTGATGTTGAGCTTCCTCACCGCACCGTCATTGTTGTTGTTGGTACCAGTATTAAAGTAGTTTTACGAGATGCACAGGCGCCCCCCTTTCAATTAGTATCTAGAAGTGTCCAGTGATTATCGGGGTCCAAAGTTTTTTTGGCCTCTAGAAAACACAGGTACATTTGCGAGCCTCTGCTGACAAAAAAAAAAAGTTTGTTATAAGGTAAAAATAGCCATTTCAGTTCCATGTTGAGGCTTAAAGTCAAATTCGTTTGATGTTTTATGGAGACATTCGCCAAGTCTGTTCTGAATCACAATTTCTAGTAGCTTCGATGCGGTAGTATTCAATAATGCAATATTCAATAATGTTTTTCAAAGAATGTCTTTTAAATATGATTGATTTCACTTTTAATTAATTTAGTTCTGCGTCGCCAAACCAGGCGGATTAGATCGGGCCTATGCACGTACAGAGGTCAAGGCGTGCATCCAATACATAATCCTACTCATTTGTGTTGAGAAAAAATAATCACGGATTCTAGGCAAACAAGAATAAAAAATGACAAAAACAGCACATCTCTCTCCCTGGTCAAGGGAAAATCAATATTCTGCGGTGTTCCCGATCCGGTGTAATCCAGCTTTTTGGAAAGTTGGACCACTCCAACAAATGACCGAGCAAGACCTTAATTAAATTGAGTAATTGTGTTGGGCTCAGTTCGGTCCCGGTGGAATACCTCGAAACATGAGGCAGAAGGGAGGGGAGTCTGAACCGCGGCCAGATTTGGCTCTTGGTAAAGTGAGGAATAAAACAAAAAAAATGTTACGAAAAAGAGAGATACATTGGACTCATTCTTACCTTATACCAGACCTTTGTTTCGGTTCTTTAAATGAAATACTGGCTGGACCTCACCTATACTACGATGAACATTGTTTATGCTAGTCGTGGTATTAAAACGTTTTAGTCGTGGGGTTAAAACGTTTCATTATAAACATTATAATTACGTCACTGTACATTTGACCCAGCCGTTTCTTCCTCTGGCACTTGCCCTCGCGCTACACCCCCGACAACGAGGGTTTTGTTCAGCAAGAAGTAACTGGCATCACTCCACCAGGACCTACGATATCACCAGTTGCAAATATGATTCCGATGCCATTGCCTCAGACTTGTATAATATTGCCCAGTTGAATTATAACGTCCATTTTCTGATATATGAGACAAAAACATTGCATTTGCAACTAGCAGTGCAACCCCAACACAAAGTGAATTCTCAACCAAGCAGTGTAATCCCCCGAGCACCAAAAACCAGGTAGCCTTGCAGGATGCTAGCGGATCAGCAGGACACCGCTTTGATGACCAGCTCCTGTCTTCAACAGGATGTCAGGGGCGAGCCGTGCTCTGGCCTCGTAAGATAATGATACTAGTGGAAGACTATTGATAATTAGTTGTTTAATATTGTATACTTGTATGAATAGTGCGTAGAATGTAAGCTAGACAGTGTGCAGCATGTGGTGTGCAGGAGGTAAGTTAGGTAGGTAGTGTGCAGCAGGTAAGTTAGGAAGTGCGCAGAATGTAAATTAGGCAGTGTGCAGCATGTAAGTTAGGTTGTGTGCAGGAGGTAAGTTCGGTATAGTTTGCATCATTTAAGTTAGGTAGTGTGCAGCATGTAAGTTAGGTGGTGTGCAGGAGGTATGTTAGGTAGTGTGCAGCAGGTAAGCTAGGTATAGTGAGCAGCATGTAAGTTAGGTAGTGCGCAGAATGTAATTTAGGCAGTGTGCAGCATGTAAGCTAGGTAGTGTGCAGCATGTAAGTTAGGTAGTGTACAGCAGGTAAGTTAGGTAGGGTGCAGCAGGTAAGTTAGGTAGTGTGCAGCAGGTAAGTTAGGCAGTGTCAGCATGTAAGTTAGGCAGTGTCGGCATGTAAGTTAGGTAGTGTGCAGGAAGTAAGTTAGGTAGTGTGCAGCAGGTAAGTTAGGCAGTGTCAGCACGTAAGTTAGGCAGTGTGCAGCATGTAAGTAAGGTAGTGTGCAGCAGGTAAGTTAGGTAGTGTGCAGCAGGTAAGTTAGGTAGTGTGCAGCAGGTAAGTTAGGCAGTGTCAGCATGTAAGTTAGGCAGTGTGCAGCATGTAAGCTAGGTAGTGTGCAGCAGGTAAGTTAGGCAGTGTCAGCATGCAAGTTAGGCAGTGTGCAGCATGTAAGTTAGGTAGTGTGCAGCAGGTAGGTTAGGTAGTGTGCAGCAGGTAAGTAAGGTAGTGTGCAGCATGTAAGTTAGGCAGTGTCAGCATGTAAGTTAGGTAGTGTGCAGCAGGTAAGTTAGGTAGTGTGCAGCAGGTAAGTTAGGTAGTGGCAGCATTTAAGTTAGGTAGTGTGCAGCAGGTAAGTTAGGTAGTGGCAGCATGTAAGTTAGGCAGTGTGCAGCATGTAAGTTAGGTAGTGTGCAGCAGGTAAGTTAGGTAGTGTGCAGCAGGTAAGTTAGGCAGTGTGCAGCAGGTAAGGTAGGCAGTGTGCAGCAGGTAAGTTAGGTAGTGTGCAGCAGGTAAGTTAGGCAGTGTGCAGCAGGTAAGTTAGGTAGTGTGCAGCAGGTAAGGTAGGCAGTGTGCAGCAGGTAAGTTATGTAGTGTGCAGCAGGTAAGTTAGGTAGTGTGCAGCAGGTAAGTTAGGTAGTGTGCAGCAGGTAAG
>SDVV010008444.1:0-17206 GCA_016164225.1 Gammarus roeselii | reverse complement strand
CGGAGTGCAAGAGACAGTTCGTGTGAAAGACGTAATAGTCATTGCCGGGAATCGAACCTGGACCTTCTGAGTGTTTAACGTTTACATATGTCATCGAGCGATTCACAACCGGCAATGTCTTCTATTAGCCGAGTTAATCAAATGGTGTCCGACAATTGTACAAAATATATCTTGATAAACTTCGTAGCAACTGCAACGACACGAGGGTAGTAGTGCATGGCTCAAGTAAATGAATAACTTACAGGTTATAAATAATGAAAAATCTTTTTCGTGGGAATAGTTCGATGGCATACATACGAGGTATGTTCTTAACCATAATATCACTTTGAATTCTTTAATCAATCAGCAGGAATGAAAATTTGACTCAACAGCCGCAATCATAAATTGAACTGCAATTAGAAATGCAATTCATGAATGGATTGAGAAATTAATTACATGGAATGAAAGTTGAGTTATGAAAAGGAAATGAAATAATCTTATATTGAGAATTGGGAAGAGATAACCCGTGCAATTCCTATTGACACGGTCCAACTATGAATGCATTTCAGCTCTTTTAATCATTTCCTCCTTTCAGGTCTTTATAATAATCCGTCAACTTTCAGGACCCAGTAGTAGATTGATATGAATGACGACGAGATTAATACGCTGTATTCGAATAAGAACGTGAATACAGATAAAAGATTTTCGGTCTGCATTACAATATCTGAATGCAGTAGACGATAAAGAAATGCGTACATATTAATGAAAAAATAATTACTATATTCTCCACCATAATCTGGTGTAGAATTCAATGGTATTCCAACACTATGGTATGTTTCTGTACTGCAATAAGAAAATTCAATAGTTGAGCAATATCGGAAGGACAACCTATATAAATTTCAGGGCTGCTGAGAAGAAGGTAAAGCGTGTGAATATACATATTACCTTTTGTCTAAACTTCAAACACCTGTGCAAATGAGGTGGTCTCTCCACCCCATCACGCACAGAAATAACAACACATTTTTCGAAGATACGCATCAACTCTTTACTCTCTCGTACCCGCTAGTAAGCGAATATGCCATTTTTGAAATATGAACTGACTTCATCTTGACATGACTAATATTTTCGCACGCGAGGTCGTGCGAACTTACCTGTATCAATGACGGTCGCGCACTACGGGGGGAGTCTATTACGACTCACGTTGAGGCTCTGGTGGAAATGAAGACCAAATCAAATCAAACCAATTACCTTTGATCTAAGGCCTACAACGGAAATCTGTACTTGAATTAAGTGTCAGATGTTAAAATCACGATCAACATATACGACGTCAGCAGCCGCGTGTTGTTCACATTGAATGCATGCTTTTATACACAGTGAATACATTAATTAGTAAGATGAATTCAAGTTACATAATGTGAGAAAGTTGGAATTGCTGGTCGCTCGGAAAACGATCCGGCAGTGCATTAGCAGTGCAATTAACGATCCGGCAGTGCATTAGCAGTGCAATTAACGATCCGGCAGTGCATTAGCAGTGCAATTAACGATCCGGCAGTGCATTAGCAGTGCAATTAACGATCCGGCAGTGCATTAGCAGTGCAATTAACGATCCGGCAGTGCATTAGCAGTGCAATTAACGATCCGGCAGTGCATTAGCAGTGCAATTAACGATCCGGCAGTGCATTAGCAGTGCAATTAACGATCCGGCAGTGCATTAGCAGTGCAATTAACGATCCGGCAGTGCATTAGCAGTGCAATTAACGATCCGGCAGTGCATTAGCAGTGCAATTAACGATCCGGCAGTGCATTAGCAGTGCAATTAACGATCCGGCAGTGCATTAGCAGTGCAATCTGTTTCCAATTCGACGAACGATTCTCGAAGGATCAGTAATTAAGGGTTGCTTAGGTTTTCTAGAAATTAATGCACGAATGCAGCATCACTCCAAGTATTGTCGAGGCGATCCAATTACCGCTGAACTTGTTCCACCTAAATGTTCCTGCAAAGTGGTTTGATTGATAAAGAAATATGTGCTATCATGATTTTGAAATAATTTGTGTGTGTAACAAAAGTTATTTTTCCATCAGTATAATTCAAATAAACTTTCACATGTATGTTTTGATTTTGTTATTCTTTTTTTTTGGGAAACCTCTGTGAGCGCGTGTGTCTACTAGAAATCCAAAACCAATTTCCCAAATTTTTCCAGTTTTCCCAAGTGAAAATGATCAGAAGTTCAGGGTACATAAGTATCGTAATTTAGTCTCAATATAATAAATAATAAATGTTTCAAACATTATGTAGAGCATAGCCTCCTAAAAATATGTAAAGGTACAAAATTCTAACAAAATATGAATACGAAGCTGATGTGTCAAAATTGTAAGCAAGTGACCATAAAAACACAAGTGTAGTATTTAATAATTAGTTTGGAACAGAATAATATGAATAAAAAGATTTTCTGAAATAAATCAAGATGGTCAGGAAGGGGGAGATCGGAACGGAGGAGGTATTGAAAGATGTAAACTGCCTGTTGCTGTTGGAGATTGGTGATGAACGGAAGAGGGGAGCCGAGTTTTTTCATGAGCTGTTGAATGTTGAGAATGTCAGAGATGCTGACATTGTTGCGGGGGGAGGTGGTGCACGGATGCCGGTGGTTGGAGCGAAACTTGTTGTAGATATTAAATATAGAGAAGCGCAAGGGGCGGTAGAGGTGATAAAAGTTGGGAAAGACCCAGGTTTGGAAGGCGGTGCAACTGAATACCTGAATAAAGATGGAGTGCTGCTACTCATGCTTTGTATTGGGCCCGCTATTGTTCCGCTGCATAATGACAAAGGAGATAAAAGTGAATGCTGCAACTCGAGAGGTATCGGCAATGTTCTGTGTTGTCGGTAAGTTTCACAGGAGAGTAAAAATGAAAAGGATTAGAGCTAGTACTTAAGGTGCGATGAGTGTGGGAAAGATTGACTAGGGGAGTGACAGAGGAAGGGCCGATCAAAGTTTTGCTGAAAGACAAGTCTGTGAAAATTACATTGCGAAGGGGAAAGATGCGTTTAGCGCATTCATGGATCTTCAGAAAAGTAGGCCGAACTTTAAGCCGGTGTTAGGGAGGATAGACATAAGAGTGGAATTAGCGGGAGTACCTGCAATGGATCGGCGGGAGTAAAGAATATTGGTGAATGGATGAGTTTCGACGCTGCCCCGATGTGCTTTGCCGCCCTTGGCGTTTCATTGTGAAACGGGTTGGTCGCGGGTGAGAAGAAGGCTTGGTTAATATGAAGCAGTGGGGGTAAACCACATGAAACTACCGGGCTGTGCCGTTAACAATAATATCTGACCGCTCTCTCGCCCCGAACTGTGCTCTGCGAGGTCGCTTGGCCGGTCCCAGTAGCACCATAGGGCTGGTTTATTTACATGGGAGTGCATAAGAGGAGTATGAGTTGCACCTTGCAATCGGCCGCCTCCCATTTCTGTGAAATTCTGCCTAGTATCTGTTTCTAATATTGCCGCCTTGGGGGATTGATCATTCAGTAACATGAAATTTAAGAAAAAACTCGATTTCTTAAATGTGTATAATTATTCACACAAGTATCAAAATCCATTTTTTTACGTTGAATTCATTTCCTAAAACTTCCAGGTTAATTTTTAAAATTCTTTGATTTTCCCTGAACTATTCATACGAACGGAACTGTCTGCTAATTCCATGTTTTCCAGGTTTCCCAGGTTCAGTAGAAACACTGGTGAGCATTTCTTTTCCTCAGCGTCGCATACTCGTTTAAACAGACACACACGCAAAAAACTTATTCTGTCCAGACCTGAAATGTAATTTTCTCAATAAGTTAATGTATGTTTCTCCAAAATATGTAATTTCTGTGTCGACGAATTGATTACATAAATTCTCTAAGATTACAGTCTTTGAACGTCATTGGAAAAAATAGGTTCTACATAGACTCGGTACAACCAAAGGTAAAATGATCGATGATTTTTACCATTCTTGTATCCATTTCCACGTGATCCCAGGTAGTCTCAACGATTGCACTGCACTGCCTACCAATCGTCAGGTCACGTGACATCCAGTCATTAGTCCACACTCTGGACAGCTGGCTTCATTGCCCCGCTTATCCTGCCCCGGTGCCATTACGCAGTAGTTAGGGGGCGCAGCCATCGTGAAGACTCATTCATGAATATGGACTTGATTTATTCATTATTTGATATAGTTTGGCGAGCCATCATCCCAGCGGGCACTGCATCATGCAAGGCGAGGCTCGTAATGCGAGTCACGTCAGTAAAGTGCAATAGTTCTTGCGTCCCACAGAGTATTGCTTTATTGTAAACGACGGGATAATATTTGTTGACAAGCTGTATTGGAAATCACTAGATATAATATTTCATGTCATTACGGAATTTTCCGAACTACTTCGAGCTTCGACTTTGTCGGCGTGTGATGAATTTAGTGTTGCTGTTACGAAGGAGAGGTTATATAATCTTGACTTGCAGCCTTGCAATCATATAGCACGTATTGTTCTCAATAAGGAGTGGGCGGGAAAAATACTATGAAATGGTCATTTTCTAACCGATCGAATGTGAAGGGTGTGAATGCGTCCGTTGATCGTGATAGGTGTGAGTGCGTCCGTCGAACGTGAAGGGTGTGAGTGCGTCCGTTGCACGTGAAAGGTGTAAGTGCGTCCGTTGAACGTGAAGGGTGTGAGTGCGTCCGTTGATCGTGATAGGTGTGAGTGCGTTCGTTGAACGTGAAGGGTGTGAGTGCGTCCGTTGATCGTGATAGGTGTGAGTGCGTTCGTTGAACATGGAGGGTGTGAGTGCGTCCGTTGCACGTGAAAGGTGTAAGTGCGTCAGTTGAACGGGACGAGTGTGAGTGCGTCCGTTGATCGTGATAGTTGTGAGTGCGTTCGTTGAACGTGAAGGGTGTGAGTGCGTCCGTTGCACGTGAAAGGTGTAAGTGCATCCGTTGAACGTGAAGGGTGTGAGTGCGTCCGTTGAACGTGAAGGTTGTGAGTGCGTCCGTTGAACGAGAAGAGTGTGAGTGCGTGCGTCCGTTGAACGTGAAGGGTGAGAGTGCCTCCGATCAGAGGTGAGCGGGAATTGAACTTTGTTTCCTGAGCTCTCGAGACGATCGGTGATACCATTGGGTAGCATAATGGCGGTAGACTATATTACCCAGACAGGGGTATTGCCTCCTATAGGTATTTATGAAACCATGAGGGAAATATTCAGGTTGTGAGTATTTGGGGGATGGGGATGAGAGAATGAAGAGTATTATCATCATTAAATAATATGGGAACTTGGTTCTGTATTCTTCATTTACTCATTTGTCGTAATATTGTCGGTTATACATACAGTATATTGAAATCCGTACATCACTCCAACCATTGTCAGTACCAACCATTACCCTGTTCCACCAATTCTACCATTCCATCTTTTCTCGCATTGCAACCATCTACAATATGAATAGTTGACTCGTACCAACTCTTCTTATTTACAAGATTTCTACAATAATATCACCTAATTTATCAATCCCCTTGTATTTCAATTACATTGCATTACGAATAGATTGGTCGTGCTCTGATCGTAAGATGTATTCGCAATAGTCAGGTTACACAGGAGCTAAGAAATACAGATTTCGTAAAGGAGATTTCTTCACTCGTAAACGTCAGAAAGTAGAGTCGTCATCTGTCCGTGATAAATATAGCGTTGATGTTTGTATTATAGCCCAGCATAACTTTATTTGAATCGAATATACAATATAATCTCATCAGCAATGCACGTAACTATTATTTTATTCTGAGTTTGTTCGGGACATCTGATGTTCATTATAAATTTATTATAACCCATACCAATCCTAGCTGATGGCTCTTACTCAATAATTCAAAGGTTTCGTAGTGGCCAATGCATGTTGACATTTGCCTAAACGAGTTCCCGTCTTCCTGAGCCTCAGCGACGTGTATTATGCACGTCACGAACTAGTGACGGATGGGGGTGATAAATAAACATTTCTTGGTATGCGTCTTGACACAACAATGATTTACGATATGACCTGAAGGCTGCGCTAATAAATAATGTTTTTATTTATTCATGTTATAGCTTTGATCTGTTCATTCCAAGGGCATTGTGTTAACATTCCAATAATTGTTCCTAAAAATAGATACATAAAGTCAAGTTGTAAAGAATTGTTCATATTCTCGACCTTGACAGTCGATCGGTAAAAAGTGTCATTGTAGACTCCGTGTCGTAGCAGGACGGTGGCAACGTAACGCGTGTGGTCCGAATCAATCATTGAGTTACAATTCGCAGAATAAATGCATTCCACTTCTGAATCGTGGTCAGTTTTATCTTGTAACACATTCAAGTAGTTCAAAATTGATATACGAGTACCGGTGCTACTGAATGCCGTCTGGGTCGCCGGCAACAGGAAATGATCGGACGTTGCTGGTTCCGGCATCAAGTGTCGGCCGCAATTGGAAATGCATCGGATTTCCAGAACACTGGTGCAGCGCCTGATTCGTTTTGACACTTTGCTGAAATGCGCGTACTCCATATGCCGGAATTGGAAAGCAAACCTGCCAAAGAGAAATTCACTAACCCAGCATCACGCGGTATGGCACCAGCCAAAGATCACCGACAGTAGCCACCTGTAGAGCAGGGACCTTGGCATGGTATGAAGTCAACAGATGTTTGACAATGTTACGAAAGATCCTCATTTTAAATGGATTGTTCCGTTTGGTTTCTTGTTTGTTTTGTGATTGGACTCATTCTTTTTTCTTATCCATATTGCATAATCGTTCACGAGGCCTGAAAATAAAACAATCTCCTATATAACCTTTGATAATACGTTTGTACACAGATTATGAGGGACAAATCAAGACCTTGATTAATAAGTAAAAGTGTTTCCATCATTTGCCTTCTGGTGAAAATTCAAGGTGGAAAAAATGTTGCTTATTTAAAGACGTTTACGTGCGATGGCATACCTAATGTGATGCATACTCCAGATAAGTGTATTGCCCAATTTTTATAGGTAGCCCGTTTTGTTTCATTAGCTAAATATATATCAGGTCAAATGTATCAATGTGCTTGTGACTGGCTGCCACATCTCTTAAATTATGACCGTAGATGAGAGTCAACGAAACAAGAAACATTGTCTATGAGTATAAAACGAACACCCCCAATGTCTCTCCTCTTGCGCTCAATTCATCAGTCTCATGCAGTCAACCAAAGCCACAACATCTTGCCATGAACTCGATACTAAGTTAAGCCCTCATGGACGAGGACTCTATTCTACCACTGCAGCCCTCATCGTAGCAAGGTGATTGTAACTGCAGCCCTCACCGCAGCGAGGTGATTGTAACTGCAGCCCTCACAGTAGCAAGGTGATTGTAACTGCAGCCCTCACCGCAGCAAGGTGATTGTAACTGCAGCCCTCACCGTAGCAAGGTAATTGTAACTGCAGCCCTCACTGTAGCAAGTTGATTGTAATTGCAGCCCTCACTGTAGCAAGGTGATTGTGGCAAGGTGATTGTAACAGAAGCCCTCACCATGGCAAGGTGATTGTAACTGCAGCCCTCACCGTAGCAAGGTGATTGTAAGGAATCTCAATTCCCATTGTGAGTACCCCACTGAAAAGTTCAACTGATGGCACGGCTGAATCATACAATAAATGCGGACAGAGCTGCTCAAGCCTGCTTCTTGCTGACCAGAGTTGCATTGGAAATGGTTTACTACCAAATGAATCACCTCCTTATTGAAAAATCATGTGTTGAATGGATCTTATTTTCCAGTATATGTAACAACACATCTGATATCCCCGAACTTTATTCATTTGCCTTTGTATACATGATCAAAGGTCCTAAATATCTTTGTCCAACAGGGAGATGTTTTTGTTCGTAACGATGGATATCTTTGTTGCATAAACAAATCATTTTAATTTTTGTGTAAGACGACCGGAAGATAAAATTTTACTGATGTCACTGGCGATGTTAATTGTTGTATGCCATGTTTGTATCAAAACAAGGCGAAAGCGTTTATAAAGAGCCCTGTCCGCATTTCCTTGAACTTAGCATGTTTTTTTTTGTTCGCATGTCATCTGGAAAAGTTATTGTGACTGACTGATTAAGAAAGTCAGCGAAACTGCTTTAAACTCCACAATGTTCAGTTAACAAACAGCGGCTACACGTCTAAAGCTTGATACAGTATTTTAAATGCACAGCGGACTGGTCGAACTGCTCAGTGCAAAGTTCAAAATATACAGCGCAATAGTCCAATCGACAACAAGCTCTCACACACCTGTTGAATCTCAATTGAAAGTCGTTATGAAGAATGGAGTGAACCCGTTGCAACCATTAATACCGTCGGAGGATGGACAGGACGATTTATGAAGCGAGTCATGTAAACAAACTTATTCAAATAATGCATCCGTTTTTTAGTGTGATCAAAGATTCAATGTCGAGCTCTGATTACGTAATGTTGTTTTGGTTGCTGATGACAAGCTGAAAACTCGATATCAGATGGTACATTTTACGGGTCATAAACGTAAATATGAACGACGCTCCAAACCTCAAAACCATCATCGGAGATCAGGTCACTCTTGTACACAAAATCAATGAAACCTGCAGTCAAGTGATGATATTTCAGCTCCTACATCGTCAGCAACAGAGTACTTGAACAATCAGAACGCTAACCTGAACATGAACACTCACAGCAGCAACGGTTGCAATACCTAATAAGTCAACATAACTAACATTGCAAGAAACTCTCCACTTGAACATGAGTGTTCTGCGCTACAACTCACCAAACAACATGACCACCAAAATAAAGCAGTGGAACCCCAAGAGCAAACGTCTGTTGTCGCTGGCGTTGAGGCAAACAGCATGAACCGCTCCTCAACACCACTGGGTCGTTGCATCAGCTGACGAGCGAAGGCAGCTCCAACAGGGGAGCAAATCCAACCATGAGGAAAGGGCCAGCGTCGAAGCAACCTATCCGACTGCGGGCCGAAGCCAATTGGATCGCCTTCAACGATCGTCAGTGGAAATGAAGAAAAAAAAATAGCATCTCTGGACGGGCATCACCAGCTTCGCTGATCAGTGAGGATGGTTTAAATGAGTCTGTCGAACTCCCGACGTTGAGTGCCTACCATTATCAGAACATATGAGTGAGTGGAATTTTGCACCTAAAGTGCTAGGACTCGGTGAAATCAAATCGGCAAATGAATTGCAGCTTGTGCACAATTTATCTGGTTGCTATCTAGATACAAACAACAGTATGGATAATAAGGATGCGTTCGTTTAATTATAAATAACAGGCTGTCTGTTGAACCGAGTCATGAACTCTTTTTCATCCCGAAACAGATTGGAACGCTTTCTGTCTATTTTTATAGTGAAGGCAAGGTAAAATAAAAGATTGGTTTACCGTATAGAGCTTCTGAAATATTGGTTGAATTTTTTCCCTAAAATGGAATGGAATTTTAAGGGCATCAATGAACCTTATAAAAAAGTGTTTATTCTGGGTGATTTAAACCGGAATTTGCTTCAATATCATGTATTGAATCTTTATCTAATAAAAAATAAAATGGAATTTAAAAAAAACTTCACTTTGCTGCTCGTGTTGACGCAACGACATACCAATCGTTATCACCGGCACGTGAGCTCCGTCAAAAATCATGAAGGTGAATCGAGTGTTTCAAACTGGTCGTTTTATTGAAAGTCGTGGGTCTCATGGAGGTCGTGGGTCTCATTTTCAACTTGTCTCTATGAAGTTAACTCCTACATCAGCTCATTAGTGGTTAAATGCAGGCAAGTTTTTTCTAACATCATTAACATTCAATGGCAGTGAGTACCAAAATCCCCTCTCATGTCCCACTCAACAGGATTTCAAATACCCACAGTCACATTTTCACGATCCTTAGAGTATTATGAGACTATAATGACTTTAAAACCTCATACAAACAACATCTGCACTACAACCAACAGAGACTGAACGTACATTGGACACTTACCAAATTACCTACAGTCAATTTAAGGATTCCATCACAACTCTATTCAAACAATTCATCAGACCTATGATTTCCTTCCCAAACACTATCAGGTGCTCTGACTTTGCTCCACACACATGAACTTCCCAGAAACAATACAGAACCCGGCCTTACGCATCCCAACGGGCTGTACGCAGATCGCAGGAAACCATGGTCCTTCCTTTCAAACATAAATTTGATGTAGGGGACACAATTCTTCAACAAGATTGTCTACCCGGCTCATCCCTACCACAATACACTGAACACACTTCATACATTACTAATATACATAACTGCCTGGCAACACACTTCGACTTCCTCTTTACCAACATTTCCCAATCTACAGACAACCCATCTATGGATAAACAGGAACACACACAAACACACACACTTCCCAGCTCTTGCACTGTCTGATCACACAGCCAGCACGGTCTAAAGCAGTCATCCACCTGCAGTACACGGAGAAGAGTTTGGGTTGTGTTAGGGTGACCAGGATCAACTGATGGGGTTATGATGGGGGCACCATACGAGCATCCAGTCGTACCAACATAGATTGCGAAACGCTCCTTCCGATCTCCGACACGATCGAGCTCGTCATGACGTCTTGCCCAAATATTTCACCCAGTAGGCTCAATCGACAATTCAGCATCAATTTTCTCATGGGTGCGGTTTAATGTAGTGCCTTTCACGAGCCTCAGGAATCGAAACATGAACATAATGTTGGGTATTCGTGCTTTTGGGTTGAGAGCTGGCCTTGACTCCTCACCCGCAGGAGGGTTTGGGGCCAAGCAGCAACCACAACATTATAAGTAGAAGACAAGATCACGCGGGTACAACCTAATTCGTCTACCTTCAGTGTTATTCAATCTCACATGTTGGAATGGTCATGCAGGTGCGGGTCAACTCGCCTACATACAGTGTTATTCAATAGCACACCACTAGTGCCGAAACTCTGTCATGTGGAATATGTATGGACTATTAGAAAATCCCACTAATTGGTGAAGTGACACAATGCGCCACAGAAGCCTCGCGTGATATGGTCTTCTCACTTCCGAGTATCTCTGTTCGGTGGAGCGTTAGACAGTAACGGAGATTGTAATATCTAAACATATATTACAATCGTTCCACAAATCAATCCAGTTAGACACTGATCTCAAATTGCTTCACAGAGGTGAGGGCAAGCTTATCATCATCGTGCACACTGTTGATCTGCAATAGTTAAACCCCGTCACAAAAAAGACTGACGAAGCACTGACCTGACTCGACGGATTTCCTTCAAATGATGACGTGAACTAATGCACGGAGAGTTTAACATACCACAATTTTGGTGCAAACGACCTACCACAGAGTTTTAAGAAGGCCTTTGTTACCGGCCTAGAACATACTAATCCTCTGCCGCTCCCCTGCCTCACTCGCCGACTGCAATCGGTCCGTGTGCTGACGAAATCCATCATCCGAGAAATAAAGTTGCAATTGCATCAAACCGGGCTTAATTGAACACGGCGTTACTCTGACCGATTTTCACGGCCAACCAAGTTATGACTGCGATGTAGCTATATTTAGTTCGTGCAATGGCCCATCCTGTCTGTGGACACCATAAAGGACTTCAATCCTTTGATGCAATGGAGTCGTTTCTCTATGCATGATTTGGATTCAAGAGCGGCAACCTTATTTGCAATGTAAACATACATTTCCAAATTTTCATTAAATGGTTATTTTGAATGTATTTTCTCTCATCTATGTCTTTGAACGACAGGTTTCAAAACCCAAGTCGAAATTAAACTTTAGATCGGAAATACCTACCCGTAACTTTGTAGTGCCTTTCCAACGTTTCTACGAAAACCTCAGTGTCTGCTCGACAGCGCTGCTCCGGAGGTTGCTGCGTGCTCTGAATTAACGTTATCTCAAATTGGCCTCGAATGCACAAATCTTAGGAATGCAATGTGTGATGTTTCCAGCGCTATAATTCATTGTAGAGAAAAATCACACGATCATGTGAGGTTTCCACCACTAGCAATTCTCTGTAAAGGACCATCACACAATCATGTGAGGTTTCCAGCGCCAGCAATTCTCTGCAAAGGACCATAAAACGATCATGTGATGTTTCCAGCGCTATCAATTCCCTAAAATGGACCTTCACATGAATGTGTGATGTTTCCTGTGTCATCAATTCCCTGTAACGGACCATCACATCATCATGTGATGTTTCCACCGCTAGCAATTCTCTGAAACGGACCATCACATGAATAAGTGATGTTTCCAGCGGACCATCACACGATCATGTGATGTTTCCAGCGCTATCAATTCCCTGTAAGAGACCACCACATGAATAAGTGATGTTTCCAGCGCACCATCACACAATCATGCGATGTTTTCAGCGCTTTCAATTCCCTGTAACGGACAATCACATGAAAATGTTATGTTTCCAGCGCTATCAATTCCCTGTAATGGACCATCACATGACCATGTGATGTTTCCAGCCCTAGCAATTCTCTGTAACGAACCATCACATGAATAAGTGATGTTTCCAGCGGACCATCACACGATCATGTCATGTTTCCAGCGCCATCAATTCCCTGTAACGATCCATCACATAAATAAGTGATGTTTCCAGCGGACCATCAAACGATCATGTGATGTTTCTAGCGCTATCAATTCCCTGTAACGAACCATCACATAAATAGGTGACGTTTTCAGCGGACCATCACACGATCATGTGATATTTTCAGCGCTATCAATTCCCTGTAACGGACCATCACATGAACACGTTATGTTTCCAAAGCTATCAATTCCTTGTAACGGATCATT
This sequence comes from Gammarus roeselii, assembly GCA_016164225.1. NCBI lineage: Eukaryota > Metazoa > Arthropoda > Malacostraca > Amphipoda > Gammaridae > Gammarus > Gammarus roeselii. The sequence goes on along the minus strand of SDVV010008444.1, from coordinate 4,405 downwards.
TTATGGACATGTGATGTTTCAGCGTAATTAATAAAATATAAATGACCGTCCCTCATATTTGGGATATTTCCAGCGTTCTTTCGGTGTCATTTATTTTACCCATATGTGGCTGTATTATAGGAACGCTGTTAATGTATTACTAATATTTGTTGCATGACTATTAGTTTATATGTTGCGTAGCTACTGTATAATGATTCCGGTTTCGGTTGATTACTAAGTAGTACATCGGTTTGACACCGTTCCAGTCACCACGACTCGGTTATTCTATCATATCGACACCACTTGATACACAAATATACGGTGTAATATTTCTTAGAATTCTACACCATATTAATAAAAATATCATGATCAATTGATGATGCTCAAAATTTATATACAGTGTTACAACGTATTCATCATAAATATATATCTCCCAAACTTAATTACAAGCATTCTCTACGCAAAAAGTTATTTGTGCGGTGCATACAATATTTGAATAATGGCCGATTTACCTGCACAAATAAGTACTACGAACAAAATGTCTTTTTCCTCAATTTGATCATAAAAAAAGACTGGCTAGACAATCACCAAGAGGAGAGCGTGACTCATCGCACCTCCCACGTGAGCCTGGGAACTTCTGCTGTGACTGGAACACACAACCTGTCACTGCAACTGCCGGCTCACGAGAATTATTTTAAGGCCGCTGTCTCGGTTTTCCTTTTTCGATAGAAGTGTATCATTTAGTTGTCATCATACCATTAGATTTTAATGTCTAAAGGACATACATAGGTAATTGTTTCACGAATTTGAAATCACAGATTTCACCTCTTGTTATCTGAACGAGAAATTATGATCGTCAATAACTTACAAAAGCTGGTAAATGTATGTTTTCTTATGACTACTGGAATAATAATAAATAATTGTATGTGCTGAACTATTTTTCATTTCTTTCAATACTATTTGTACGCATTCCTCCACCACGACAAGAAATGAGGGGGTGCCAGAGGGCATTGCCTATGCCTGGCTGTAATACGAACAATGTCCCTGGCCGAGATTAAGCATGACTGGAACGAGAGGACGCCAGAGGCATTGCCTATGCCTGGCTTTAATTTGAACTAACAATATCCCTGGCCGAGGTCTTGCATGACTGGAATGAGGGGACGCCAGAGGGCATTGCCTATGCCTGGCTGTAATACGAACAAACAGTGTCCCTGGCCGAAGTCGCGCATGACTGGAATGGCAAAGAGTTTGACTCGCTTTGGCGGCCATCATAAAATTATGCAAAGAGGACAGAGTTGCTAGCGACTCTCATATCCAATTTGTATTTGGTGCTCAAACGTGCACAAAAAAAATACAGTCAGCATGTGTTGTGGACGCTAATTTTTGTCTCTTCTTGAGGAGTTTCGATGAGTAAACTTCCAGTAATAAAAGTAATTCACAGATTTCATATGAATCACCAATTAATTCAGACGCGGTCGCTACACTGATGTTAGTCATTGCTGTACCATCTTTACGATCAAATATCATTTGTTTGATATACTTATTGAAAACCCGCATGATATTCACCACAATTTTTCATATCAACAGATCAAAATCAATGCACGGAAATGTATCATTCTTTTCTCAACTCAAATCACTGCAGAAACAAAACTGTTTGTACAAATTCACAATTGGGCGAATATGTACGATAACCAAACATTTCATTATATTACAAGAAATATTTGTAGCGTTGTGCATAAATATAAAATAAATCTGAGTTCTAAATAAACCAAACCCTATCTATGAACGTTATCTTTTCAGACCGTCGTACTGCTTATGAGTATGTTACTGCATAACTGTGCTTGTAAGAATGACATATGCACATAACACATATATTAATAGTGCCTAGATATCGGTTGAGAACGTCTATAATTGTGGTCTGGAAAAGAGTTAAAAGTTTATCAATGCCAAGGATCTTTCAATCATTTGATCTCAATGATTTGACCTCGTAATCATTTGGTCTTGTCATGTACAAACTGAACAGCGATAAATCACATCTGAACATCCCTCCCTCGTAGTACATCTGTGCACCAATACTCAATGGTAAGGGAAGTATGATAACTCACCTCTGAAAACCTCTCCCTCGTAGTACATCTGTGCACCAATACTCAATGGTAAGGGAAGTATGATAACTCACCTCTGAAAACCTCTCCCTCGTAGTACATCTGTGCACCAATACTCAGTGGTAAGGAAAGTATGATAGCTCACCTTTGAACACCCCTCCTTCGTACGCAAAAATGTTTTGTAGAACCAGTTTTTCTTTTCCGCGAGTTCGGGCTTGCCTCACACGTTGGTTCTCCCCGAGACAAATATATTTCCTGTAGACGCTCATCAAGAAACAATGCTCTCATGTCGGCACTTACCGAGAAACAAGTCTTTCTAGTAGGAGCTCTAGTAGGAGCTCACAGAGGCGGTCACCGAGAAGCACATCTTTCTCGTTAGCGTTCACCGCGGATCAAGTATCTCTTCTTCGCGCTCTTTGAGAAACAAATCTTTCATGTCGGCGCTCAGAGAGAAAACAGTCTCTCATGCCGGCGATCATCGAGAAAACAGGGTCGCTTGTTGGTGCACAGCGAGAAACAAGTCGCTAATGCTATTGCTCACCGAGGAACAAGTTTTTCGTGTTGATGATCACCGAGAATCATGACACTCATGTTGGCGCTCATCAACAAACAAGTCTATATTATTGACGCTCACCGAGAAAAATTGGCTCTTATGTTGGCGCTCACCGAGAGACAAGTCTTTCTTGATGGCGCTCACCGAAATACAAATCTCTCCTGTTGGCTTACCCCAGGACACAAGTTCAACTGTTAGCACTCAACACAAAATATGTTTTTCATGTTGACGCTCATCGAGAAACAATTAAGTCTCTCATGATGGTGCTCACCAAGGAACAATGCTCTCTTGTTAGCGTTCACTAAAACCAAATCTCTCTTGTTATCGCTCATCGTGACTAAAGTCTCTCATGTTAGAACTTATCGAGAAACAAGTCACTCATGTTCATACTCACCAAGGAACAAGTCTCCCATGATGGCGCTCACCAAGAAACAAGTCGCTCGTGTTGGCGCTCACGGAGAAGCAAAGTCTCTCTTGTTGGCGCTCACCGAGAAACAAGTCTCTCTTGTTGGCGTCATCCAGAAACATGTCGCTCGTGTTGGCGCTCATGGAGGAACAAGCCTCATGATGTCACTCACTGAGAAACAAGTCTTTTTTGTTGGCGCTCACCGAGAAACAAGTTTCTCTTGTTGGCGCTCACCGAGAATCATGTCGCTCGTGTAGGCGCTCACGTAGAAACAAGTCTCTCATATTGGCACTCGCTGAGAAATGAGTCACTCATGTTGGCGTTTACCGAGAAACAAGCCTCCCATGAAGCCGCTCACCGAGAAAAAAGTATTGCTTGTTGGCGTCCTCCGAGAAACAAGTATCTCATATCGGCGCTCATCGAGAAACAAATCGCTCTTGTTGACGCTGGTATGGAAACATGTGTCAGAAGGAGGCCTTTGCCGCACAGAGACATCCAATTGTAAAATGTAAATGTTACATCCATAAACTAACCCATCTGGAGAGGCAATTCAAATACAGATTGTATTACGCATTGATTTCGTACAGAAATGCAACATTTCCTTCGACAGAATCATCACTTTACCGAGAAATGTGACGCTTACCAGTGTTGTGTGATTTAGTGCTTATGGTCAACAGTGTATATTCACTCAGTTGTGCTTTGTCATTGATTACAGGATTGATATCAACCAAAAAGCATGAAAAACACACAAATTTACCTTTTTATAAATATTTTGAATGTATTAATTATTTTAACCACTGCTTATAATGAGGTTGCACTAAGGACAGGGCCTAAAGCAAACCACCATGGGAACAGCAACCAGCGCTGACGTTGTTACGTCAGAATAATAGAATTGTTCCCCATAACTGCAACAGTTTTCTTCGTTGAGGCTCACGTTATAGGAGTCATTGTCTGGCTGATAAAGTATCATGTGATCCTTACTCAGTCACTCGCCGTCTCATTATAGGTAATTGCCTGAAGCCTTTTCTATTGTGGTCGGTTCATGTACATATGTAGCAAGGCGCTCTACCACGATATTGAGCGAGATGGTGGTTGGTTCATGTATGCAGCACGGTGCTCTACCACGATATTGAGCGAGATAGTGGTCGGTTCATATATGTAGCACAGCGCTCTACCACGACATTGAGCGAGATGGTGGTCGGTTCATGTATGCAGCACGGCGCTCTACCACGATATTGAGCGAGATGGTGGTCGGTTCATGTAAGTAGCACGGCGCTCTACCACGATATTGAGCGAGATGGTGGTCGGTTCATGTATGCAGCACGGCGCTCTACCACGATATTGAGCGAGATGGTGGTCGGTTCA